>CAUYQG010090469.1:0-23481 GCA_963574415.1 Tarsius wallacei | reverse complement strand
TGTAGTTCCAGCTACTTGGAAGGCTGAGGCGGAAGGATCGCTGGAGCCCAGCAGGTCGAGGCTGCGGTGGCCGGGAGCGGCCACTGCACTCCAGTCTGGGTGACAGAGTGAGACTCCAACTCAAAAAAAAAAAAAAAAAGTTAAGGCAAAACTTTTGCTAGAGTTTACTGTGTTTGAATATCCCTGGGAAACTGCATTTCCCGGTTCAGAGTTGCCTTTACCGTGTTGGAATCCTCATGGTCACCTTTGAGTATGACCAAAAATAAAAATAAAAAATCAACATATTTGTTTCTACACTCCTGGTCTTTTACTTATATTTCATGTACTGAAAACAAAATGAAAACTCAAAGCAAATTTTATCCTTTAAAATAGCTGTAGAGGTTCTTATGAAGGCTGCTCCAGGAATAAATTCTGGTCACTTATCACAGGACAGTTGCTCTGCTTCTTTGCTAATTTTATGTGTTTAAGTTAATTCATTAGTGAAACAGATGGGGACATGGGTGTTTGAAAGTACTTTGCAGATAGCAATGGGAAAAAGAAAAACAATTCATCAACCTAGCAGGGAACTATCTGAGGACATAATTGAGAATTGTCTTTAGAACCCAGGGCTGCTGTTTCACTAGGGTATATTTTCACTGAGTACTTTGTCCCCTAGGGAATGTATTCTTTGTCACTTTTTTGTTCTTTGCTGCCTGTCAGTGTTCTCTGTCAGCTCTCCTCCCAACAGCACAGTCTGCCTAATGTTCCCACTTGTCATCTGCCTGCCCATCCACCTATGTATTTCTATCCTGTATAGCACTAGGAATCTCAGGCACTTTGACAGCAGAGGTAAATTAACATGAACGGTAAACATAAGGCATTGCAACTTCATTAGAATCAGTTATTCATTGTCCTTAGAAGGAATTATCAAAGATTCAACACGGAAAACCATCCAACAATGAATAGTATTGCCATGTTTCTTGAAACTGGGATGTGAGGAGACTAGAGGAATTCCAACCACGGGGCGTATTTGAAAATCTGAAGCCTGGCATTTCACTGCAAGACGAGTTTTTATTTTCCTGTGGCCACTGCCCTAGGGATCTTTTGAAGCTTGTGCCGGGTACTACAGATAACTGCTTTTGATGGATTGCCAGTGGCACTTCTCCTCTCTAAAGGGTCCTCAATGCAACACAACCAGCTGTGAAGTCTGTTTAACTACACAGTATGCAAACTTTCAGCCTCCAAACCACCATCAGGTAAGTCAATGGATGGCCAGCTTCATTAGTCAATTCAGCTTTGCATGAATTTATTGAGTGCATCGATGAGTATTAAGAGAGGCTCGTGTGCAGGGAGTAATGCAAAGGTCCCTCAAACATCCTCAGTTCCTGTTGTCAGAAGGATACACTGCACAATGAGTAACTCCATTCTTCTCCACCAATGATCAAGGCGGATTTGGGTACCTACAAACTAATTCCACACTTTTCTCCCAGTCTCTATCCATTGAGATCTAGGAGTCCTAGCAAAAAACCTGCTTACCCTCAATAATCACTACCACCAACCTTAAATCAACCAGGGTTTAGCCTCATGTTGCTTCTTACTTCTGTTTATATTACTAGTATCTTTTGAATTACAGGTATATTTTGCCCTCTTGGTTCAGTCCCTGCAAGGCTTTGCATGTCAATCCCTCAATTCCTACTCCCATCATTCCCCAGTTTCTGAAATCCTCTCATTAGGCTAGGCTATGTCCTTCTCTCCAACACAACTCTGATTCATTTATGATTTATTTAGACATATAAGGACCTTCTAACACTCAGCATTCAATTTATTGATCTTTTTTGTCCATTTGTTTTTGTCCTTAACCCCACCTCAACTCCCACTTCCAGGCTTATAATATAGGTCCCACCATTACCAATAACCATAGCCCTTCCACAATCATAGTTCTATGCAACCCACTCTCCAACAACCACTTCCTATCGTTTCAGATAATTATTTCAAGTAGCTTTACTTCACGAAAATCTTGACAACATCCTTTCACTCTCTCTTCTTGATGGTCCCCCTTTTCTTCTTTCTTGGTTTAAATTCTGTTGTACTTTTTTTTTTTTTTTTTTTTTTTGGAGTTGGAGTCTCACTCTGTCACCCAGACTGGAGTGCAGTGGCACGCTCCTGGCCACCACAGCCTCGACCTGCTGGGCTCCGGCAATCCTTCTGCCTCAGCCTTCCAAGTAGCTGGAACTACAGGCACACACTACCATGCCCGGCTAATTTTTTTTTTGATTTATTGTAGAGATGAGGTCTCACCAAGTTGCCCAGGCGGGTCTCAAACCCACGGGCTCAGGCAATCCACTCACCTCAGCCTCCCAAAGCACTGGGATTACAGGCTGAGCCACCGAGCCCGGCTGTTGTATTTTATTATAAGCACTCCTTACATGTAATTTCCCCTGCTCCTCTTTCCTTTGTTACACACAATTAGCAAAACCAGAACCCTAGTTAAGTTCGACTCTCAGCCTACTTTATTCCTATATCTGATTATAGAATACAGCCATTTAAAAAAAACATACAAATACATTGCCCTGTATCATTTTTAAATATGTAGTCAGGGGCTTTAAGTAGGCTCTTAATAATGTCTAGGGATTGAATGCTAAATCCCAGGTTTATTCACCCTCTTACTCCCAGGGAGAACAATTTCAAAGTTTTCCTTCTTCTTCAAGCCTCCAACATCTTCTCCCTAACTCTAACTCTCAGTTTATGTATGTATTAAGGATTCCTACTTGATGGAGACAATGGTGATACAATTACAGATATCACTTCTTTACCATCATACTTGCCCCCTTTTTAGCACATTTACTCGAATTCCCCACCACTTTTTGTAGCAGCAAAATTCTTTAAGTTGTCGATACTCATCTTTAATTCCTTTCCTCAAATTATCTTTTAAATAAGTGTCTTAAATTGAGTAAGTTATGTGCCCCTGCCACTCCACCAAAACCATGTCTGTTCAGTGACCTCTACATTATTAACTGCAAAGGTTAATTCTCAGCTTCAATTTAGTTGGACTTGTTAAGTAGTATTTAGAGCAGTTGATCATTCTCTTCTAATTCAAACACACTTTTTTCCCTTTCACTTGGCTTCCAAGACATTATGCTTTCTTGTGATTCTTCCTATGACATTGGCCATTCCTCAGTGGCCTTGGATGATTTTTCCTCTTTTTCACAATCATTTAATTTGGGGTAGATGCATTCTTGCTCTTCTTCTTTATCTACCCTCAATTCCTTTGTGCTCTCATACAGTCTTGCAGCTTTAAACACCACATATATGTCAAAACCTCCAAAATTTATAATTCCAATGTGAACTTCTCTCTCTTGGACTCTAGACTCCTGTGGCCACTTTTTAATGTCTCCGTTAAAAGTTTCGAAAACACACTGCAAACTTAATATGTGTTGTCCATGTTCCCTCACCCAAAACCTGCTGTACTCCAATCTCTCATTTCACTTTCTCTTTTCCAGCCAAAATCCTTGCAACCCTCTTTGATGTTTTTTTCTCATTTCTCATAGTCATGCTATTACTCAAACATGTCCTACACATTTCCACATAAGAGTCTTGGATCTTCTTGTTTCTTTATTTCTCCATTACAAATGGTATGACCTCTTTTTTTTTTTTTTTTTTTTTTGTTGGAGTCTTACTCTGTCACCCAGGCTGGAGTGCCATGGCACACTCATGACCACCCCAGTGTCAACCCGCTGGGCTCTGACGATCCTTCCACCTCAGCCTTCCAAGTAGCTGGAACTGTAGATGCACACTACCATGCGTGGCTAATTTTTTATTTATTGTAGAGACAAGGTCCTGCCAAGTTGTCCAGGCTGGTCTTGAAGCCGATGACATCTCTTTTAAAACTCACTATGTCCTTCCTTGCTTTATTTTATCCTTATTTATCAAGCATGTATAGAGAATACATTTGTGTAAGCATATAACATTTTGGGTTTGTCAAGTTTCATAGCAACCCTGTGAGACTAACTTTCATAACAATCTCTATTCTACAGATGAGAAAATGGATGCACAGAGAAGTTAATAACTTGTCCAAAGTCACACAGTGGCAAGAGGCAGAACTGATATTAAATCAAGATGTCTGATTCTAAGGTCTTCACTCAGTCACTATACAAAGCTGCCTTTCCAAAGTACTTATAACCTTCTGCTAACCTTCTGGTATTATACACACATGCACACACACACACACACACACACACCATTTATTTGTTTACTGTCTCTGTCCATCCTCAAGAATGTCAGCAGTATCAGGACAGAAATGTTTTAATGTTTGTGTCACTGCTGTGCTCCCATAATTCAGAACAGCCTCTAAAACTTAGTACCAGCTCAATAAATATTTCTTCCATTAATACAAGGGCAACTGCACCAGCAGAGAGCAATGTAATTCCAGAGTGAGCAGAACTTTCCATTGGTAGCGTCTAAGAAATACAGGGCACTCTGAGAAAATAGGCTGTCTTATGAGTTTTTAAATTGACTGCTATTATTAAAACTATATTTTAAAAATTGGTATCAATGTTTGTGTAAATAAGTGGACAATGTCATTTATTCAATTTAAAGTTTGCTGGAAGTGAAAGTGAAAGTTTCAGTTTACAAGGAATAGGACACAAAGGCTAGAAATAAAATGGGAGTCTGAATGGGATTGGGAAAAAAGTGACGAAGTCCTTAATTGGAACAAGGACAGTTAGTGGAAAGCTGGATGACTCCTTACACCTGGCTGTAAAAGCTAAAGCTAGAGATCCTGATGTGTGCCTCAATGTTAGATGGAGTTGATTATACATGTAGGGAATTAGATAGGATGAGATGCATTGATAGTTAAGATTTACCAATACTCATATTGATAGACTATGCCACATTTTACATGCATCAACTCTTCCTCTTTAAATATGAGTTGAGTTCCATTTGCAGCATGCCATCTTAGGGAGTGCACGATTTGTCTTCAGTTCAAAACCAAAATAAAATATAATTATTAACCACCTTCTCCTATAAGACCCTTGCTGTGCTAGGTGCTTTAGGCAATAAAACACAGTGCATGGTCTTTGGAGTCAGACTGCTTGGCACTGCCAGTGAGAAGTTGAGTGATGCAGAGGCACCCCAAACTAATCACTCACCTTTTCCAATTCCTATTTTCTCTGTCTAAGAAATAATCATAATAATTATATCTATCACATCAATGTTAATGAAAAAAATGTTAACTTATTTGATGCAGTTAAAGTTATCAGCACATACCTAGAAAGTTATAAGTACTCCACAAATATGAACAATTAACATTCATCACACATCTGACACTTCAGTGAGGTAGATACTATGAGCCCTTACTAAGATCCCCTATAGGAAGAAAACTAAGCCTCAGAGAATTCAAGTAATTTGCTCAGAGTCACTTGCTCCATGAGTGACAGAGTTGTAATTCATGTCTCAGTTGACCTGACTTATCTACCACATTTCACAGTTGTCCCTTGGAATACTTTCTAGAATAGAATCCTGATCATATTAATAATGAAATCACTTGCATGTTTGATAATTACATCTGCCAGGACTTGCTCTGAATGCTTTACAAGTACTAGCTCATTTAAACATCACAACAACCTCATGAAGTAGACCTTATTATTACTCCCCTTTTACAAATGGGGAAAAGTAGGCACAGAAAGGGCAGTGTGTGACTTAAGTTACCTAACTAATATGGGGCAAAGGTGAGTGTCAAATCCAGGCAGTTTATTTACAAACTCCCATCTTGTAGCCCAAGGTACTACCAGAACACAACAAACTTGAAAAAGAATGAGGATTCTAATTTAAAGATTTCCTGCTCATAAACTTTTACAAGAATTAAACCTAAATTTTCCCGTTAAGTCCAGTTGTCATGCAGGCTCTCCGACTAAGTAATTAACAGTAATAATAGTAATAACATCTTGTCCTGTGCTGAAAAACCTGACATTGACTAAAGCAGCAAATCTAAATAATTGATACTAATTACATGAGGTTTTTAGGAATAATCTGCCTGAAACAACTCTGAAATGAGAGGATTAAGAGGCAGAGATAATTCTCAGCAACTGCTGAAAAGGCATTCTGCAGAGGCGTGACTGACACCAGCTTGTCTGCTTAGAGTTTTAGCATGCCTTGTCTTCAATAGCTTCATATACATTTTGTAACCAGGAAATTCAGTCAGACCATTGATCACTGAACAACTGATTTAGCCCCCAAGTCCCTCCATGCATTTCTAAACTCTTGTCCCTAAATATTTCTGCTTTTTCCTCCTGCAATTGCATTAATTTTACAATTACAGAAATATGGATCATAAATTATTGATAGAATTAGTTTCCTAGAGCTGCTGTAAAAAAGTACCTTATATTGGGTGGCTTCAAAAAACAGAAATTTCTTTTTTCTTAGAATTTCAGAGTCCTCTCACAATTCTGGCTGTTTGTGTTTTTGTTTCCCCCTGAGGTCTCTCTCCTTGGCTAATAGTTGACTATATTCTCTCTGTTCTTCCCTTCACATCATATTATGTACATCCTAATCTCCTCTTCTCATAAAGACACCAGGATCAGGATTAGGGTCTACTCTAATGACCTTATTTTAATTTATTTACCTCTTTGAAGATTCTATGTCCAAATATAGTCACATGCTGAGGTACTGGGAGCTAGGACTTCAGCATAGAAATTAGGGGTGGGGAACAATTCAGTTCATGACACTGGTAGATTTTATTGTCCTAAAGCTATTTTCTTCTGTCACCGCCAACTTAGTATCCCCTCTCCCATCCTGGTAAGTCTTTAGCAAGGCAGTGGGAACATCTGAACATATGGCCGATTACCTTTTAGTCACCTGAATTCTTGTTCCTACAAAGGTTGAAGCATCAAGCCACAGATTTCTCCATTCATAATATGCAGTGTAACTTTTAGGAAGGAAGAAGAAAAGAATGAGTATCTATGAAGCCTAGAAACAACACAAGATCATGTATTTTACATATTCTATTTTATTTAAAACTCTCATCAACCTGATGAGATGGATATTATTTCAGTTGTAGAGATTAAAAATGAGCCACAGAGAGTTTAATAAACTGGTTAAAAAAAATCACACAATTAATAATGGAAGAACTAACAGACTTGGAGTGAGAGAAAACTGATCACAGTAGAAAAGTTTAAATTCACATTTCTCCCAAGTGGGCCATTTTATAGCACAATAAAAGACAGCGACATGTGACATAATTGAATGCCACCAGTTTGTTTAATAATGGTATCCTTACAGCCTCCTCAGATACACATCATGCAGGCCCCAGAAGACTACACAAGTCTTTACTTTCACCTAATACTTCAGTGCAGCCATCTGTGGGCTCCGCTTCCCCTGGTCCAGGACTTAGCATCAACACTTTGGACCAATTAATTCTGCTTAAAGATAAAGAAGGTATCATAAGAACCCACAGGGAGAAAGTGTTTGGCAGGGGTGAAATAGCAAACACTAAGGATTCTTGTTGTGTAGGAAGGGTTGGGGGAGAGGGGAAGGGTCCATATCTGAGATCATTACTCTATTAACCTTTGACAGTCAAGATTGGCAGGAGACAACTCATCATATTTTCCAGTGGGCATGATGGTTACAGAAAAGGTAATTCTTAGCAAGTATGACAAGTGTCTGTTTCCATAGAATAATTCTGGATTTCACTGGATACAGAAGCATCCTGGTTAGGAATCACTGACTAAGCCGGTTCTCAGTTTTCCTGCTAATTTCAAGGTAACTAGTCCCCTATTTTGAACTTGAATTCAATTTCCCCAAGAGCCTCTGGATTACACCTGCTTGGCACACATGATCACATGGATGGGAGGGAGGCACGTGAGGATGAAAGACAGATTAGTGAACAGTTGTAGCAATTTCCAGGAGCAAAGGTTAGTTAAATATCCTTTCCTAAAGTTAAGTTAAGCTCATATTAAGGGTCAATATTAAAAAGCCCAGAAGGTTTATAAGTGAAACAGATGGGCCAAAGATTAAATCATAATAGGACACAGATGTGGGTCCTAGAGGCAATCAGTAAAGACAGGCACCCATTCCAGAGAATAGCACCTGCCTTCCCCACCCTTACTCTCCCACCACAGCCCCCTCAAGAAAATAAAAACAAAAAAGAAAGAAAGAAAGAAAGAAACCAGAAAGGAAAGAGCTTCGGCTTCATTCGTCTTGGGGATCAAGCCGCAAACAAGACCTTGGTTACTCTGGCTCTGGTTCTCTCGCTCTCTCTCTCTCTCTCTCTCTCTTTCTTTCTTTCTTTTTCTTTCAAGAGAATAGAGAACAGCATTTTGAAGGCATAATCTCTGATAACACAAACTGGGGCTTGTTTTGGCTTGCCTTAAATTTAATGCAGTTTTTATATATGGACATTTTTTAAAGACCTTTTTTCAGTCTTCTCCAGATAATTACTTGGTAACCCCCACTTTTGGATTCTGGCCAATCTTTCTAATATAATGCTGCTATGAACTTTATTTCATACTACACCAGGGAGGGGGAGAAAGAAGGACTGAGAAGTTGGAGTACTCAGATATTACATGTAATAACAGGGTCATAAAAATCAATGTAAAATTTAATGCAAAAGATCTGTGGGCATCCAACCATTCAAGTTAGGAGATAAGGCAGATGGAAAGTAGGACTAAGCTTCCAGAAAGTAATATAGTATATTTTCTCTAAATTTACTAAAAAGTATACAATAGTACTCTTGTGTGCCAATCCATCTGTTAGTTTAACATGTTTTTAGCCATGTTTTGGAACTCATTTCCTATTTGGAGAAAATAATCATTAATAATACAGTAAAAATAGCACTTATTGAACTTGCTCTATGTGGTAGGCATTGTGCCAGGAAGTTTTTTTATGTAAATTCTCATAGCAATCCTGAATGTTTTTATTGTTCCCATTGCATAGGTGACAGTTGACAGAGCTTACGATCCTAGCCCATGTCACACATTGGATTCATGACTATTTGACTTCAAAGCCATGATCTTTCCCAATTACATATCCAGATTCAATTTTCATATACAGAGAACTGTTGTGGGCACTTTCATTCATTGGTGTACTGAATCTTGTGCAAAGGAATAATGGTTTCTTCTTTGAAACCTTAGAGTAAAACTTGGACTATCAACTGGAATATCAGCTTTTTTTGAAAATCAGTTTTAATGGTTTCTTCTTAGTCAATATTAAGTGATTCACTTTAAAACTTTAGGCTCTTCTTCATTCAAGAGTCACAAAGGATAAGAAAATAAATTACTTAGAGAAATGTGTGAATGTTTATTTAACAGAATCTAGAGTAGGGACTGATAAGACGGACTCTAGAGCTCTATTATTTGGCCTTAACACCTTATTTTATCATTTCCTGGATTAGTGACCTTGAACAAGTTTCTTAATTTCTCTGTTCCATTTTTTTTTTTCATTTATCTCCTTTTTTACTAGTACCAACCTGGACAAGGTAGTGGTGAGAACTATTTGAGACAATGCATGCTTAAAATAGCTCACAGTACATAATAGGCCCTCAAAAATTACTATTTTTATTATCATCATTTTATTATTACTTCTCTTCTACTTTAGTTCTCCAACTAATTATATACCTGAAAGATATAAATAAGTGGCCTAACTAAAGGCCAGTTGTGTAACACATGGCTCTGGAATACAGGTAGCTCTAGGGAGACTTGGGTTGACCCTTGGCCCAATGTGACAGAGTTTTGTTACTAGTAGTTTCTTAGAGTTCCAAAACTTTCTATGTCAAATGTTAAAAGCAGAACATATTACATTTACAGTCAATTGATTTTTCACAATTGTATCTAGATGATCAATGGGGGCAGAATCATCTTTTCAACAAATGATACTGGGACATCAGGATATCCAAAGGAAAAAGCTGAACTCATATCTCACATCATAGACAAAACTTAGTTCAATGGATCATAGACATAAGCATAAGCATAAGTGCTTATAAAACAATAAAACTCTTAAAAGAAAATACATGAATAAATTTGGGAACCTAGAGTTAGGCAAAACCTTCTTAAATATGACACCAAAAGAGCAAGCAATGAAAGAAAAAATGCAAACAAAAACCACAGTGAGATACTACTTAACACCCACTAGTATGGCTATAATTAAAAATGTAATAACAGGTGATAGTGAAGGTAGGTCCTCACAGAATACTGATGATAATGTGAAATGGCACATCTGCTTTGTAAACAGCCTACCAGATCCTCAAAGTTCAATCAGAGAGTTAGCATATGACCCAAAAATTCTACTTCTAAGTATATACCCAAGGAAAATAAAAACATATGTACATACCAAAATTGGCACACAGATCTTTACAGCAGCGTTACTTACAGTAGTCAGGAAAGGAAAACAACCCCCATGTCAATCAATTGACGAGTGAAGAAATAAACATTGTATAGCAATGCAATGCATATTGTTCACTCAGAAAAAGAAATAAAATACTAACACATGCCACAACGTGGATTTATCTTGAAAACATTATGCTAAGTGAAAGAAGCAAGTCACAAGACATCATATATTGTATAATTCTATTTGTATGGAATATCCAGACTAGGCAAATCTAAAGAGACAGAAATTTTTGATTAGTAGTTTCCTAGGGCTGTAAGCATCAGGAACAAGTGACTCTTAATCGGCACGGGTTTCTTTTTGGAGTGATGGAAATGTTCTAAAATTAATTGTGGTGATGGTTACACGATTCTGTGAATATACTAAAAATAATCAAATTATAAAAATAAAGTGAAGTTTGTAGCTTAATATATATATAATATATATAATGTAAAAAATATATATAATATATATATAATGTAAAATATATATATATATATACCAGAACAAATGATACAGACCAAGTCACCTCACTGTGAAAGAGAGTCACAAGATATTAGTGGGATATTGGTAAAGATGAATAAAGAAGTGATCTCAAAATTAATAACCTGAGAAATAGGTGAAGTTCAGTTCATGTTTCAAATTAGAAATCAATTTAGTCCTTAAGTCTTTGTAGAGAAATAAATCCTGCCAGTATTCTTCTCTTTGGGGTGATATTAGGTAGTGTCATCTCCAGATGAAAACTGCCAGGCTAGGTGGACAAAGCAGGATATGATCACAATTTAATGAATAGTAAAGAAAAAGGTGTTAAACCAGAAATCATGGTAGCCTGGAATAGTTAAGTAATAGTTCTTGCCGGGCTCGGTGGCTCAGCCTGTAATCCCGCGCTTTGGGAGGCTGAGGTGAGTGGATTGCCTGAGCCCACGGGTTCGAGACCCGCCTGGGAAACTTGGCGAGACCTCATCTCTACAATAAATTAAAAAATCAGCTGGACGTGGCAGCGCATGCCTGTAATTCCGGCTACTTGGAAGGCTGAGGCGGAAGAATCGCCAGAGCCCAGCAGGTCGAGGCTGCAGTGGCCGGGAGCGGCCACTGCACTCCAGTCTGGGCGACAGAGTGAGACTCCAACTCAAAAAAAAAAAAAAGAAAGTAATGCCTCGTCACACAATGTTAACACCTAGGATTATACACTAACAGCGTATCCATATAAGAATGTATATATATTTTAAATCTGTATGCAGGGTAATTGAGTTATTGTCATCACAAAAGTCATGAAATAATTATCTTTATTGACATAAGTTCCAGACCTAAAAGATAGCCAAGTCCTGTGAATTCTTCAATAATATTTCTTACATCTGCCTGTTCTTACTATCACCAGCATCTTCTTACTCATACCTGCACTGTTGTCATTATTGACCAAATACTCCTGCTTTATGTCATTTACTTATTTTCAATCTATTCAATATGCTGCTGTCAAGTAATCTTAAAAGATGGTTTTTATCAGTAACTCAACTATACAGAAATATTCAGACTGTCACTGTCTCTTTAAAAAAGTTTAAATATCTTATTTTGGTACTCAAGGCTATCCTTCATCATATGCCAAACTATTAATCCCAAATTACCTTCTTTTTCATTTTTATTTTTTTAAGTTGAAGTCTCACTCTGTCGCCCAGACTGGAGTGCAGTGGCCGCCCGGCCACTGCAGCCTCGACCTGCTAGGCTCCGGCGATCCTTCCGCCTCAGCCTTCCAAGTAGCTGGAACTACAGGCGCACGCTACCATGCCCCGCTAATTTTTGATTATTGTGGAGATGAGGTCTCGCCAAGTTTCCCAGGCGGGTCTCGAACCCGTGGGCTCAGGCAATCCACTCACCCCAGCCTCCCAAGGCGCGGGATTACAGGCTGAGCCACCGAGCCCGGTTCCAAATTTTCTTCTAATTCTCCTCCTTAAGTACTCTCCACTAATGAGACTACCTGCAAATTAAATTTTAAAAATCTGTTAGCATTTACCTTTCCATGTTGCCTTTCTCTCAACATATCTAAATTCCATCAGTCTTTAAAAATGTAGCTGCTCCTTACTTTGTCACTTAATGCTATGTTTAAATTCTACATTCTACAAAGCTTGACTTTCACCAAGAACTATTCCTTAACTATTCCAGGTTACCATGATTTCTGGTTTAACGCCTTTTTCTTTACTATTCATTAAATTGTGATCATATCCTGCTTTGTCTACTCAAGTGGATTTTAGGCATTTCAGTAGCATCAGTAATTCAGCTCTTTGAAAGAGTTTCTATAGATATAGTCAGTTCTCAATAAAAATAGTTAATGAGTAATTCTTCAACAGAATTAAATCATGGAGTTGAAGAAGAACAAAAAATATGGGGGAAAATTTATAGATCATCTGACCTAATCATTTTGTTATATAATTGGGTAAACTGAAGTCCAATGTGGAAAGAGATAGGTACAAAATTCAACATTTATTCAATGGCAGATCCAAAACTAGACTCCAGTTTCCTTATTCTGACTCTTCACTTCCTGCTCCCATCCCTTCCACCTAGAATATGTTTCCTAAATCTCAATGTTTTCTCTAATATATCATCTTAGAAATGACTAAGTTTCCTCAGTTTGTTCACAGGTGGACATGTGGTGATAGCAGAGAGGCAAGACATCTTTTACATATCCTCAAGTCTAGAGAAGAACTCAGGGAAAGTGGGAGTACAATCTGGTCTATTATAGTAGTCGTTCTTCAAGAATGAAGCTTGCCCTACAGTAACTGGAGCTTGTGCCATCAGAAATATCTTAAAGACCAGGTAACTTCCACCAAACAGTTTGAATAAATTCTGAATTTAGGGGGTATGTGCATTCTGGGTACAGTTTCCCATAGATACCATTACTCTGACTTTCCTTGCTCCAAATTGTTATTTGAATTATAGATGACCAAGAAAATCTAGGAGCAAAGAACCAATTATCTGCTTGGGTATTTCTTCTCTTACGCTTCTGCCTGATGGAGCAAAGTGGACACATTGCAGACAAAGGCACACTCAGACCCATTCCACATCTTCAAATTCAGATACCTTCACGGAAGTACCCTTCTCTGGGGAGAAAACTTGGCTCAGTACTTCTCAGGGTAACTTCTGAGTAGGACGAGAAAAAACTGTATTTACCACCAGGGTACAAGTGAAGATATAGAAGGACATATGATTTAGAAGGGTAACTATTTGAGTTGTTTTCTCTAACTATTTTTTCTATATTATTTTCCTAATTATAGTGACATTTTAATTCTGAATCTGCTGTAAACTAACTGTGAGATCTTTGTCTTCTATCATAAGTTCTCCGAATCTTGACTTTATTATTTCAAACATGTTGGGAAATTAGGCTCCTTTTTATTCTAAGATCATATGGTTTTAATACCTGCCATGTCCACAGCACTATAAACTTTATGAGTTTTAAAAATCTTTTTTTATAGTATCTCAGACCATGCTTATTACCTGTGAGCAAGAAGCACAGGTATCATTAGACCCATTTTACAGACAAAGTTATGGGAGAAGTAAAGACCATAGATCATTTACTAGCAGAAGTGGAACCCAGCTTTCTAGATTAGGAGTCAGCAAACTATAGCCCAAAGGCCAAATCTGGGTTGCTGTTGATTTTTGAAAACAAAGTTTTATTGGAACAGAGATGCACTCTTTGGTTTGTGTATCGTTTATGGTTGCTTTTGTACATACACAACAGTAGGTTGAATAGTTGCAACAAAAACTGTACAGCCCACAAAACCTAAAATATTAACATTGTGGCTCCTTATAGAAAAAGAAATTGTCAACCTCTGTTCTAGCATATAGGTTTGTGATTTTATACCATAATTCCTAGCTCCTAGCTCAGCAAGACCACTCTAATTTTTCTTAAAAGTTAGTAAATCACTTTTCTAAAAAATTAGAAAATCATTTGCAGAAAGGGGAGCAAGAATTAAATTCACCTGATTTAGAAATCAGCATATACATTACACATTTCTATTTTAAATGCAGCGGTGGAAAAATAAAAAAAGAAAGTCATTAATCACTTATACACCTGCATAAGAAAAGAGAAATGCTACAGCACAAATATACTGATTTCATTATTATTACTGGGCTGTTGAGCACTAGCAGCAGTAAAACACATAAAGCCACAATCACTAGCCTAAAGCCTTTCAACTGAAGCAAAGCACACAGCTTAAAAACAGAAGCGAACACTAGAAAAACCGGCGAAATCTCTTAGGTGTGATTGAGCTCTCAGATGTAAGCATTGAATAAGGATGTTCACTCGGTGTCAAACCTCACTGTCACAGAAATATTCAGTGACTGAGTATTATGGGGTTTTCTGATTCAATGCACACATATGTATGTGATATTTCAATTGTTACAACTCCATTGCCTTTGTAACTGTTTTTAATTACTCTTGAGACCATTTCTCAGTATGAGCTGAGCATATGGGCACTCTGCATTTTTAAAATTCTACTTTTGGAATTATCCATGGGCTGAAAAACTCTAGCATTTTTTTTCAAACATAAACAAGGTATTTCAGAGCCCTTCATGGCAACAGTGTGAGGAAATCAGCCTACTGGTCTCCATAGGGTCACTACTGTGAGAGCTCTTCCCTGAAAAACTTCACATGATGATATATTTCTGGTTGCTAGAAGCTATTCAGTCATTCATTTGCCAAATATTTATTGAAGAAACATTGTGAATACAACTCTGGATGAAGAGAAGAATATGAATGAAAGAAGATCCCTGCTTTATAATATCTATGTATGATAAGGTAGTCATTGAGTCATTTATTCATTTTGCAATTATTTATTGAAGACCTACTACATGCTGAGCACTAGACAAAACACAGCAAATAGAATGGGCAATATACACACTCACATACAGACACACACATGCAAGTATAAGTGTTTATTTATGCCCTTTTTTCCCTAAATAATTTTAGAATGTAAGACTTGATAAAGCATATAACCAACAAAAGACTCATACATAGAACATATAAAGGCTGTCTATAATTGTTTTTTTAAAGATTCTCCATAGAAAAATAGGCAAAATATGTGAACAGAGACTTGATAAAAGAGGACAGAAGCTCAACTTCATCAGTCATTAAAGAACTGCAGTTAAAACTGCAATGTGATACCACTAAATGCTCATTTTAGAACAACTAAAATTAAAAATCAGAAAAATACTAAGTGCGGCTGTGACTGTGGGCAGCTAAAACTCTTGTTTACTGCTGGTAGGAGTGTTTCTTGTTAAAACTACCTTGGAAAAGTTTTTGCGTTATTGACAACTAAAGTAGAACATATTCTATGACTTTGTATTTATAATTCTAAGAAATACACTTACATATTCACCAAAAACCACAAGCTAAAATGTGCTTACAAGTACTACTTATATTAACTCCAAGTTGGATAGTTTCCAAATACTCTTCAATAGAAGAATGGAATAAATAAATTCGGATGTATTCACCCAACGGAATAATATATAGCAAAGAGTGAATGATGTACAACTCTATGTAAAACTACCAGTGAATCTCACAAACATCATGCTGAATCAGAAGACAATAGGCAGAAAAGAGTAATAACTGTGTGATTTGATTTATTTAAGATACAAGTCAAAACTGATTTGTGATTTTGGAAGTCCGATGGTGCTTACTCTTGGAATGGTCATAAAGAAATTGTAACCACAGAGAGGCATACGAGTGCCTCTAGAATCTGCTAGAGCTCTCTTTTTATACTTGCTTCGTGGTTCCTGGTTACCTTATAAAAACCTATTGAGCTGTTCATACTTCTTTAATTAAAAGTGTTATAAGGTGTTCCAAAATATGGAGTTAAAATAAATTCCAAAGCAAGTCCATGGGAGGAAGATATGCCTTCCCCACATGAAATGGTCTTGGTAGCGTTGATACTAAGCTCTAAAGAATGGGAATGGCTTCAACCCAAGCATTCTATGATGAGTAAAATGTTCTTTGTAGAAGAATGGACATAGGAAAATATGGATCAATTCGTGGAACATGAGATCTGTGAAAGAAGAATAAATAAAACTAGAGAAGTAAGCCTGAGCCGAATGTGGGCTGCCTTGATAGAGGTGCTTGGTTTTTGTGAAATAGGCAGTGGGGAGCCATTGAAGGGTTCTAAGCGGGGCAGAGATGATCAGAGCTATGTTCAGGGAAGATTAACTTGGCAGTTGTATTGCAGAATGAATTGGAAAGTGAAGAAACTGGGGAGGGAGACCAATTTGGATGTAATTGCAATTGTCTGGGTGATATGTAATTAGGCCTAAATTAGGGTGGTACTGTGAGTGGGAAAGAGGAGATGTATGTAAGAGGCATTCGAGGGGACAAAGCAACTTATTGGATTTTTTGTTCAGGGAGAGGGAAGAGTCCAAGGAGGCCATTCTGGGCAATTGGAAGATAAATCATGCCATTAACTGAAATAGATAAATTAGAATCTCTTCTTCCTTCCTCGATGCTAGAGCTGAGCATTGATAGGTTTTGTTTTTCACACACCAGAGTTGTCCCCTGGACATAGCAGATCAGTGTGGCTCAATGTGAGATCTTAGGCCCCTCAGGAAAAATATCATGGTGCTTTTCCAATCACCCATGTATAAAATAAATTCTGACTTCCTTATAGAGGTATTTTTTCAAACTTCTTTGCAAATGAGAGTGTCAATTTGAGTAGATTGCAAGAAAAATTGAATTGTAACTGTGCCCTTAAAGGGAAGTAGAAACTTCCTTCTCTTCCCCCTCATCTCACTGGCCAAAATATAGATGTGATGGTAGCAGCTAGAGCAGCCCTCTAGCACCTTGAGTGGAAGCTGCAGGATAAAACAAAAAATAGAGCCAGCCTGAGTTTTTGATGGTTGTAGAAGACTTCACTAGCCCCGATAATCTCTTTGGAGCTTTATGTGACATAAAAATAAATCCCTGTTTATGTCACTGTAAATTCACATTTTTCTCTTTCTATTCTTGTAGCTAAATTGATATCTTAACCCAGATTCCAGGCTTGTGGTTTTGATTTCTGATATACTTTTCTTATATTAAACTATCATCTTCGGAGGAATTATTAGATACTTGACATCATACTAGGCACCAGTGATTAAACAATACATTAATGCTGAACATACTTCCTAAACACCCATGGCCATTCTTGAAAACATGTAGCAATATCTCAAACAGGGCTTAGCCATAACATAAATTCCCATTTATGGGGCACTTTCAAGATGCAAGCACTGAGTTTATATAAGCCTCCCAAAATATTACAAATTAGGTGTTATTTATTTTTTTATTTTTATTTTTTTATTTTTTTATTTTTTATTTTTTATTTTTTTTATTATGTTATTGTGGGGTGCAGTTAGGGGTTAGGCATACAAAAATGTTTCGTTCAGGTACCCTTGTTGATAAGAGGTGTCTCCCCATCCCCAGACAGATACCCACCACCATTAATCCCACCCCCCTCACCCCCCCCCCCAGTTTCCCACCACTGTCAGTCATTTTCTTGTGGTAATACGTTGGATGATCAAGGTCTACTATATGAGTGAGAACATGTGATACTTAGTTTTTTGTTTTTGTGAGAGGTCACTCAGTATTATGGACTCTAGATCCATCCAGGTTGCTGCGAAATTCATGATTTCATTCTTCTTTATGGCTGCATAGTATTCCATCGTGTATATGTACCACATTTTTTTAATCCAGTCCTCTTCTTGTCTTTCCAGCTCCCTTAGGTGCAATGTTAGACTGTTTACTTGAGATTTCTCTGTTTTCTTGATGTGTGTGTGTGTAACGCTATACACTTCCCTTTCAGCACTTATTTCATGGTATCTGTAGGTTTGGCATGTTGTGCTTTTGTTTTTGTTTGTTTCTAAGAATCTATTTATGTTTGTCTTGATTTCAGTGTTAACCCAATAGTCATTTGGAAGCATGTTGTTTAATTTCCCTGTATTCTATGTTCTGGGGGATTCCTGTTGGTGATGATATCTGTTTTTATTCTGCTGTGGTCTGAGAAGATGCTTGGTATGATTTCAACCTTTTGAAATTTGTTCATGCTTGAATTGTGTCTGATGATGGGGTTGATGTTGGAGTATGCTCTGTGTGTTGATGAGAAGAATGTATATTCTGTGGTTGTTGGGTGGAGTGTTCCGTAGATGTCTATTAGATCTAATTGGTCCAGTGTTGAGTTGAAGTTCCAGATTTCTTGGTTAGTTTTCTGACTTGATGATCTGTCTAAAGCTTAGTGGGGTATAGAAATCTCTGACTATTATTGTATAGATGTCTATTTTCTCTCTTAGATTAATTAGTAATTGGTTTATAAATCCAATGTTGGATGCATATAAATTCAATATGGATATTTCTTGTTGGCGCATTGAGCCCTTTATCATTATGTAGTGCCCCTCACCATATTTGTTATTTTGTTGGTTCAAAGTCTGTTTTATCTTATATAAGAATAGCTACTCCTGCTCTTTTTTATTTTCCATTTGCCTGGAAGAGCTTCCCCTAGCTCTTTACCTTAAGCCTGTGGTTATCATTTGCATATTCTCCTAGGGATTGCATGTGGCTCCAGCTGGTGGGTCTTTTTTCTGAAGGGTCTATCCAGTGTTGGCAGCTCTCTATGCTGGTCCAGTATGGGAGAGTGTGTCAGGGATGGGCCTGGGCTGTCTCTCCCTCGACTAGGACTGTAAAGGCTCACAAGAGCTGTGCAAATAGCCTCTCCTGTACACTTGTTGCTTCCTTCTCCAAGACCCCTCTCCTGATCTTGCAGCAGGGCTACTTCTGGGGAGTACCTGGGGCTTGAGGTTGTCCATCCTCTGTGTCCCCTGAGGATGGGCTTCCAAGTCAGTTCCCAAAGCACTGGGCTCACTCCTCCTTTTAGCCTTCTTTGCTGAGAGTGGTTGTCTTTCACTGTCTTCAGTGGACCATTTTGACTCTTCTCGCTTTCCCCCTTAATTTTTTTGGGGGGGGCCAACCACCTTCCTAGGATTCTGTCAACAGATTAAATGTAGGTCTTCTAAAAGCCTTTTGGAACAAGTAGGTAACTAGCTTTGCACTTCCTAATATATAGTGTAGACTTTTGCAAGTATGTTGTGGAGCATTAGACTGAGAATCTTCTACAATAACTAGAGAAAAAATTAAATGTAACAACATTAAACAATTAAAAATTAGAAGATTAAACAAAAACATTAAAATTTAAGGATAGGAAAGATACCATTTAACAAGCATTTCTTTAAAAACAAGTAGTTTTAGGTTTATTCTTAGACTTGTTGAAAGTCTAAGTGGTTCACATATAATGTCTTTAAAATGGTCATTGTCATAGTTTACTAAATACATTGGATACAGCTTTTGCCTAAAGATTGGGAAATGGATATGCATTGTGAGAGCTGTGTGAGAACCTAATAGTCAATACGACCTTCTGTGGGCCTTTGAAAAAGCACTGTGCTTAGTATTGACATTACTTTTGGAATCTAGGACACGACTGAAATTGCTTGGCCCCAGTGACTGACTGTCTCATCTGGAGTAATCTTTCGCACATTGTTTTTTGGCCTAATAGATAGTTCAGTCTTACACATTCTCCAAACAGATATCAGCTCTGCTCTCTTTCTACTATTTCCTTGAAAAGAACTGATAGTTCATTCAAATGAGAAGATAAAAACAAAATAGCAAACTTTACTTTCTAAGGTAATAGCATTGAAGTAAGATTACAGTTTGATATGAGATAAAATAGACATGTTTATCTACTGAACTTTGGAGCCCTTAGTATATGTTCATACATTGCCTAATTTAACATTGAAAAATCATAATTTTTGTGGATCCTTTCCCTAGTAGATAGATTTTTGGGTTGTTTGCTGTTGGGGGGGATTATGGATAAAGCTACTATAAACATTTTTATGCTGGTTTCATGTGAACCTAAGTTTTCCTTTCACGTGTGTAAGAAGAGTAGAATTGTATGATAAATGTCTGAGTATCTTTAAAGAAACCAAATTCTTTTCCAAATTGGTTGGGGGTACATTTTGTATTCCTGTTAAGGATTGAGGAAAATTCCAATTGCTCTGCATACTTCTGGGCATTTATTATTGTCTATTAAAAAGTCATAGTCATTATAATACATGTGCTGTGATATCTCATTATGATTTTAATTTTAATTTCCTTGAGGACTAGTAGTATCGAGTATCTTTTCACTTGCTTATTGTCACCCATATATCCTCTTTGGTGAAGTGTTTGTTCAAATCTTTTATCCATTAAATAATTTTTAAAATATTGTGTTTTAAGAACTCTTTATATATCCTGGCTATAAGTCCTTTATCGGATTTCTCATTTGCAAATACTTTCTCCTACTCAGTGACTTGTCTTTTAAATCTATTAAGAGTGTCTGACATGGGACAGAGGTACTTAATTTTAAAGTCAAATTTATCAATATTTTTCTGATAGGTTGTGGACTTTTGGTGCCACATATGATGGAGTATAGCTCAACAATAAAAGGGAACAAACTACTAATACACGGGAAAACACAGTTGAATCTCAAATATAGGAAATTAAGTGAAGGAAGTTAGCCTCAAAAGGCTACATATTATATGATTGCTGGGAATATACCTGGAGGAACTCAAATCACTCTATGAATAAGATACCTGCACACGTATGTTTATTGCAGCATTGTTCACAATAGCAAAAACCTGGAACCAACCATGCTGCCTATCAGAAGAGGACTAGATTTAAAAAAATGTGGTACATATACATGATGGAATATATGCAGCCATAAAGAACAAAATTATGAAGTTCACATCAACTTGGTTAGACTTAGAGTCTATAATACTGAGTGATCTATCACAGAAACAAAGAACTGAGTATTACATGTTCTTACTCATAAGCGAACCTTGAACAATTATTTTAATACTATAAGAAAAGGTTTGGCAGTAGCGGGGAACTGCTGGGGGGCGGGTGGAGGTGGGGGAGGAAGGCGGGATTGGCAGTAGTGGGACTCTGCCAGGGGAGGAGGGGGACACACCTCACCAACAAGGGTACCTGCATAATGAACATTTGTATACCTAACCCTGAATTGTACCCCACATCTTTAAAATAATTTTTTTTTTGAGTTGGAGTCTCACTCTGTCACCCAGACTGTAATGCAGTGGCCATTACCCGGCCACTGCAGCCTCGACCTGCTGGGTTCTGGTGATCCTTCCACCTCAGCCTTCCAAGTAGCTGGAACTACAGGCGCGCGCTACCACACCCGGCTAATTTTTGATTTATTGTAGAGATGAGGTCTTGCCAAGCTGCCCAGGCGGGTCTTGAACCTGTGGGCTCAGGCAATCCACTCACCTCGACCTCCCAAAGTGCTGGAATTACAGGCTGAGCCACCGAGTCCGACAAACTAAAAAATTTAAAACACACACACACACACACACACACACACACACACACACCTTTCCACTGCATTTTGTTTTTCCCTAAATGCTTCTTTCATTTCCAGATTTTCTTCTTCTTTTTTTAAAAGGTATCTCTTTGAAGAAATTTTCATGCATGTTCTGAATAGTTTTAAAAATTGCTTTATGATGGTTTTCAATTTTCTCCTGATGTTCATTCATCAGTTTTATAACCAACCTTTTGAATTCTATTTCTGGACTTTCACAAATTTTATTTTGGTTAGGGTTCATTGCTGAAGGGTTGGTGTCATCTTTTGGGGGTGTGAATGCTCTGCTTTTTCATATTGTCAGAATTATTTTTTTGGATCTTTTTCATTTGAGCAGACAATGTCTTCCTATTTGAGGTTGGCAGGGGGCTGATGTAGGCACTGTAGGGTTTCCTTGGTTATACATAGTCTTGGTGTGGTGAGTTTCCCAATTGCTAGCTGTGGCAGCCCTGTGCTGAGTACCTCCATTGGCTCATGGCATCCCGAGTAGCCAGAGTAGCTTGGAAAGTGTTGTTAGCTGGTGTTTGGGATCAGAGCTACCCTAAACCAGAGGTATTGTATCCAGTGTGGTGGGCTGTACTGTTAACCTTCAGCCAGGATGTGGCACTTGTGGAAGAAAGTCAGCTGTGATGATGGCTGTAGGATTTCTCTTTGGTGAATGTTGCTTTAAGGAATTGCCCAGCTAGCCTAGGTCAAGGGTGGGGCTCTGGGAGTTTCCCAAGTTCTGTGTCTGAGTCTTTGGGGAAAGTGCTGGGACAAGGAGCTGAAGCTCCCTGTAAATATGCACTCTTGGCTACCCTGTGGGGTTTAGGAGGAAGTTCCAGGCCACTGGGGTAATGCTGTTGTATAGAGGAAGCACAGAAGAGTTTACATGGGGAGTGAGAGGTTGCTATGGTAATGCATTCCACCTGGCTCCCCCTTGGTCTTGGGCATTCTGTGATCTGATGGTCAAGGTGCAGCTGTTTTCAGGGCCTCAGGTGTTCTCTGGGTGGCAACCCATCTAGTCAGGAACTCAGGCTGGCTGGAAAGCAGTCGCTTCACCCTGCAGGAGTTGAGTTCTTGGGAAACAGTGGCTGGTGCTGCTCAAGACTTTTTTCTTGCACCACTCTATGGGAGAGCATGACTGTGCAGAAGGCAGTTTCCTGTGAGGGACTGTGGTCCTGCAAGGCTCAAGGGGCCCTAAAAGTGCATGGCGGGAGCACAGAACTCCTGAATTCCCCTCATTCACCTTCCCCACTGTGTCCAGAGGATGTAGTGAAATGTGGTGGTGCAGGCACCCTTATTGATGTTGTGTCCCACCTACTACCCTGACAGTATCCCACTACTGCCAATCCCTTTCTTATAGTATTACAGTAAAAGTTCAGGTCCGCTTATGAGTGAGAACATGTGGTACTCTGTTCTTTGTTTTGTGGTACATCACTGAGAATTATAGACTCTAAATCCATCCAGGTTGCTGTGAAGTCCACGTTTGTCTTTCTTTATGATTGCATAATGCTTCATTGTGTATATGTACCATGTTTTTTAAAAATCCAATCTAGTTTTGATGGGCAGCACAGTTGGTTTTTGCTATTGTGAATAATGCTGCAATAAACATGCATGTACAGGTATCTTTTTTATAGAATGATTTGAGTTCCTCCGGGTATATTTCCAGTAGGGGGATTGCTGGGTCATAAGGAAGGTCAATTTCTAGTTCTTTTAGAAATCGCCACACTGTTTTCCATAGAGGTTAAACTAG
>CAUYQG010090468.1:0-29563 GCA_963574415.1 Tarsius wallacei | reverse complement strand
GGGGGGGGGGGAGGGTGAGGGGGATGGGATTAATGGTGGTGGGTATCTATCTGAGGATGGGGAGACACCTCTTATCAACAAGGGTACCTGAACGAAATATTTTTGTATGTCTAACCCCTAACTGTACCCCACAATAACATAATAATAAAAAAAAAAAAAAAAAGAAAAGAAAATTCAAAGTAATTACCAAGGCTACAAGTCCCAATATGATCTGGCTCTTGATTTTTTCCCCCCTTTTATTTTATATCAATCTCTTCATCAATTTCTGCCTACCAGCTATACTGACTTTCTTCCTATTCTTTAAATGGGCCAGGATTCTCCTTGCCTCAGAGTTATTGTACCTAATATTTCCTCTTCATAGAATATAATTCTTTTGGATCCTCACATAGATAGTTCATTACCTTTCAGGTTTCAGCTCATATGTCACCTCCCCAAAAGAGGTGTTCCCTGACCAACCAGTCTAAAGTGGTTCACAGGCTGAGCGTGGTAGCATGCACTTGTAGTCCCAGCTACTCAGGAGGCTAAGGCAGGAAGATCATTTGAGCTCAGTTCAAGGTTGCAGTGAGCTATGATCCTGCCTCTGCACTCCATCCTGGGTGACAGAGCAAGATACTGTCTCAAAATATAAAAAATAGGCCAGGTGCGGTGGCTCTTGCCTACAATCCCAGCACTTTGGGAGGCCAAGGTGAGAGGATTGTCTCTCGCAGCCCATTGGTCCGAGACCAGCCTGGGCAACATGGCAAGACCTTATCTCTACAATAAATCAAGAAAAAATTAGCTGAGCATGGTGGCACGTGCCTGTGGTTCCAGCTACTTGGAAGGCTGAGGTGGAAGGATCGATCGCCTGAGCCTAGCAGGTTGAGGCGGTGGCCATGGGCATGCCACTGCACTCCAGCCTGGGTGACAGAGTGAGACTCTGACTCAAAAAAATAAAAAATAAAAAAAATAAATAAAATTTAAAATAAAATTTTTAAATACATGCTTTTACTTTGGAAATTTTATGAATTTAATTTTGTATTGTCAAACTTATGGTTAGTCCTTTGGGGAGGATTATTAGATACAAGTAAACTAGAGAAGTAACTATAAATGGGAGATGAAATAGATGGCAGAGCCAAAGTGTTTTTTTTTTTTTTTTCAGAGACGCTTTGAGAAGTCAAATCCAACCATATTCTGGGGGCGAGAGCGGGAGCTATGGAGAGCTAAGCTCTCGTGTTAGGAGTAACTGTTATACTTCCGTAAATTCCTTTGAGTGTTCATTACCAATGAGTCCTCACAATTGTGTTTTGTTAATTGAGAAAATTTTTTTTGGAGAACCACAAAATTCTCAGCCAAATGTTGGGAATGTGGTGGGTGGTTTAAAGTTGAAGCCCTAGAATCTAATGATTATATGTTTCTTCTCCTTACCCATGGAGAACTTCAGTGGGAAGGTTTTTGAAACATTAAATTCTAATTAAGCTGTTACTAGAAAGTCTTTTCTCCTCTAACCCACTTAATTATGCCACATTGAATATTTAGTTTTCCCACCAGAAAACATGTTTTTGGACCAGTGATGTGGGTAGAGGAAGTGGGCATCTGCCTAACTGATTGATTAATTTTGGTATGCATGTTGCTGTCAATTAATAGGAATTGAAAACCATTTGAAATAGTTGAGTATCTTTAAAAAATACTTAGCAAAAGAAAGTGCACCATTTCATTTTATCTAGTTAATTTTCTTTTCTTTTCTTTTCTTTTTTTTGAGTTGGAGTCTCACTCTGTCGCCCAGACTGGAGTGCAGTGGCCACTCCCGGCCACCGCAGCCTCGACCTGCTGGGCTCCGGCGATCCTTCCGCCTCAGCCTTCCAAGTGGCCGGAACTACAGGCACGCGCTACCACACCCGGCTAATTTTTTTTGATTTATTGTAGAGATGAGGTCTCACCAAGTTGCCCAGGCGGGTCTCGAACCTGCAGGCTCAGGCAATCCACTCACCTTGGCCTCCCAAAGCGTGGGATTACAGGCTGAGCCACTGAGCCCAGCTAGTTAATTTTCTTTATAAAAGCTGAAAGTTCGTTAAAAAAAAAAGCAACCAGAAACCGGTTTCAATTGTGAATATAGATGCAAAAACTCAAAACAAAATCTTAGCAAATAAAATTCCACAATTTATGGAAATAATAATATAGTATGACCAACTTGAGTTTATGCCAGAAGTGCAAGACTGGTTCAGAATCAAGAAATTCAGTCAATAATAATCTTTATTTCAGCAGATAAAAGGAGGAAGAATACTTGTGATTCGATCAGCAGATGTGGATTAGGCATTTGGTTAAAAAATACAATAACCATTTCTAATAAGTATAAAGGGAGCTACTTGAATATATGGCTACTTTCCAAAAATCACTACCAAATGTCATTCTAATCAGTAAAATACTAAACTCATTTCATTTAAATTCCAAAATAAGCAGGGAGGCATTCTGTAATGTTTTAGAGGCAATAAGACCATAAAAAAGAAGATTAGCATAAGTATTGGAAAAGAAAGATAGTGTCCATTTTCTGCTAGTTTTGTGATTGTATACTTACTAAACTCAAGAGATTTTAGTTTTAAAAAATTGTGATTTATAGAAGCTAGGTAAGATAATGAAATATAGCATAAATAATTATTATCAAAGTCAGAATTTTTCTCTGTGCTTGAAATAAGTACTCAGAAATGGAAATGAGGGAAGTGTTCCACTTAAAATTCTTGCAAAAGTGATAAAAATTTCTTAGAATACATTTAATAAGAAAAGTATATTACTTATACAGAAAAGGTTATACAATTGTCTTAAAGGAATTATTAGTAGAACTGAACAGATAGAAATATACTATTTTCTTTGTTTGGGCATCACAAATATATGAATTCTCCAAAAATTATTGTATAAGTCTAGTGCAGTTTTGGTTTCTAGTAGGGTTGTTTGTAGGACAGATAAAATGATTTTTTTTAAAATTTTAAAGATGTGGGGTATAATTCAGGATTAGGTGTACAAATGGTCATTGTGCACTTCATAAAGTTTGGACCTCCCTTTGGTCCCCACTTTGCCTGGTTTGAGATCAGGTACCCTAACTGATGTTATTGGTGTTATGTTCCCCCCCAATAAAGTGATTTAAAAGTTTATAGAGAAAAATAAACATCCATGAATAGCCAAGAAAAGTTAAAAACAAAAAGTTTTTAAAAAAACAAACCTGCCAGATAGAACCAGAGAATCTCTGTGATCAGATCATTGTCATATTGACTGGGAGTTATTTAGTCAGAATAGATGATCCAGAAATAGGTCTCACTTCATATGAACTTTTAGTACATGTTTTTGTTCAGTGAGAAGAGGATGGATTCATTAATAAATACTGCTGGAAAGTAGGTATCCATGAAATATTGTTGAACTCTGGGATAAAATTCTCCTTCACACACAATTACAGTTGTTTTAGAGATTAAAATGTAATAAAATAGTACAGTCTTAGAAAATCAAAGACTGAAAACCTATAAACTATATAATAAAAGAAATATGCTGTATATAAAATTATAGAACTTCTATTCAGTACGTATATTATACACAAAACCAACAAATAATGACTTTTTAAAAATTTTTCAACAATCAGCTATTAAAGTTAACATGTAAAATACAATGAGGTCTTATAAACTGACCAAAAAAAGACA
Source organism: Tarsius wallacei (assembly GCA_963574415.1). Lineage (NCBI taxonomy): Eukaryota > Metazoa > Chordata > Mammalia > Primates > Tarsiidae > Tarsius > Tarsius wallacei. The sequence continues at coordinate 25,904 of CAUYQG010090468.1, read as the reverse complement.
TGCATTCCATCAGAAAATTTGGCAAAGGTTATGAATAAGCAATTCATAGAAGTACAAATGCAAGTGACCATGAAACATAAGAGTGATGCACAAGCTCACTAGTAGTGGGGGAAATTCAGATCCATTGGTGTGGTTTGCTGAAGGGGCCATGGCTGCAGGAAGATTGAGGAGCTCCTCTTTGAGGCAAGAAAGGCGGCTCCTGTAGCCATGGGGCTCTGTTCCCTGCTTTTGACTTTTTCTTGTTTTCCAAAATGTTTACCATTTGTGTTACTTTTAGAAATTTTTAATCTTTGTTCTTTGCCATACTGTTTTTATTGTGTCATGTGTTTTCTTTCTTTGAGTTAACTCCAGCTATATAAGATTATTTTTTATATAACTTAATTTTCTTTCATGAACACTATTTAGATATGGCTCAGTTTAAAGGATTACTAGTCATAGTATTTTAGTTGAACTAGCTGGTCTTGTTTGATGTTTCAAATACTTTTTTTTTTTTTCAAACAGAAGTAAAAGAATTTATTCTTTTTGGACTCTCAGACAATCCAAATCTACAAGGTGCCCTCTTCGGATTTTTCCTGTCAATCTATATGGCAACCTGAAATACATTTTTTATAAGATTGGTTTAAAAAACAAATTCTCATGCTTTTAACATCTGGATTAAAATAAATGAAATCTGAATTCAAATATTTTTGTGCAGAAGAGGTTAAGTCATGAATATGCACAATTTGGTTATACAGTGTAATTTCCAATTGGAAGTAGAAACCTTTTTCTTTTCCCTATTCTGCTTTGAGAGAAGATACTATACATTAAAGCTCATTACAGCCTGTGCTTGGACCATGTATGTTTGAGTACCATTTTCAAATAGCAAGCATATTTGTAAGCCAACTACAATGTTGTTAAGTGATTACAGGCAGGATTCTAAAGAAGGTAGTTTTAAGAGCATTAGAAGCATAGTAGCATTCTAGTATCGTATACCATAGCATAGGATAGCATAGTACACCATGTCATGTTTTCACATTGAGGTTTGTAGAATTCTACAGAGGAGTTAATGCAGTCTAACAAAGTATCTCTAGTAAAGACATTCTCTGTTTCTAAATTCTGTTTTTTTCCTAACAACCTTATTGCAATATAATTCACATAATAAAATTCACCTGTTCAAAGTATCTAATTCATTGGTTTGTATTCACAAGGATTATGCAATCATTACCAATATTTAATTTTAGGACATTTTCATCAGTCCTGAAAGAAACATTTTGATGTCTAAAATACCAATTCTTAACACTGCGGTTGAAAATTACCTATTGTAGCATGTAAGTTAAAAAGTAGCAGAGTAAAAAATATTTTATATTTATGTAAAAACTTGCCAGTGTTTATAGGTTACTCCTCAGTTCTTGGTAAGCAAATTTTGTTTTGCGTTATTCTTTCTAGGGGTAGAGCAACTAATTATTTTGTGTTTGGAGAGGTTTTATTTTTTTGGGAAAGGTACTTTTATGTTCAAAATTGTTCTGAGTCCGTGGCTGTTGGTTTGCAGGGCACTGGCTGACATGAATAATGATGGAAGAATGGATCAAATGGAGTTTTCCATAGCTATGAAACTTATCAAACTGAAGCTACAAGGATATCAGCTTCCCTCTGCACTTCCCCCTGTCATGAAACAGCAACCAGTTGCTATTTCTACTGCACCAGCATTTGGTAAGTCTGAAAATGAATTAGTTTCTATATCTTGTATATTTTAAAAATAAATGTTTTCCTTTTTTTTTTCTCTCTCTAGTTTATAACCTTATGAAATTCTAGGAGGTAATTCTGTCTGAAATGATGGCCCTGTGCAGGAAGTCAATGTTGAGGAGAATGTTCACATTTGAACCCTGGGATGGAAAGTAATCAAAATGAAAGCAAAGGTGCACAGTCATCAGTTAGGGGTGAAAGGAACAAGCCTGCAGTCTGCTGCTACATCTTCTGTTTCTCTTGTTCTTCACATGGACCTTTCATGGTCACATACTTTTTTTTCTTCTGTTTCCATGATGTCATTATTTCTCCTTGTACATAAACAATTCCTTTGGATTATGGTATCTAAAAATATATTTCACAGTATTAAGTTAAACAGTTAACTTAAAGTCATATTTCAATTTGTTCTTTCCTAGAACAAATTGAATAGAAACAAAACAAAACATTGTGATCCTGATTAAAAACACAATTCCATTGAAACTTACCTTTCTGCCAGGCATTTTTCTTATAAATTCATTGGTAATTAGTTGACTGAGTGATGGTCTGAGATCATCAGCAATTCTGATTTGTTCTCTGTCCTCATTCTAGACTAATTATTTAGGTTGATTTGACGATTACAGTAATCAGATCTAACATCTGATTGATGGGAAGGTTTGTTAACAGTTTAAAACAAAACACAAAAATTGTGTCTAGAGTTTCTCTCCTTCATCCTGATAATCTGAAGATTGGTAATAAAGTGAAATCGATTTGGGAGGAGGCAGTCACAGTAATTCAGGTTGTCTCTGGAATACAGTTAATGATAACTTAAGGTAAAGACTCTCATTTATTAGATTTCCTATTAGAAACAAACAAACCATGTATTGCCTTTCTTTTGATGAGATTTAACCACAAGACTGGTTTTTGTAAGGGGAAAGGTACCGGTTTGGGGAAGATTTTTAGGCAAACAGCACAGTGGGCCAAGAGAAGAAGGCAAAACCCATGTATGAGCAAAGGATAGGGAAAACAGAAGTGAGCGATATGGTGGGCTCACGTGACCTCGGCCCTGGTTTGTCTTGACTGTTGTGTGTTCACAGTACTTAGCCTTTAGTTAACCAACTAATTTAAGTGGAATTCGCTCTGAATCCCTGAAGGTCCCAGTAACCAATTTTTGATCAGGACCCATGTGTTAAAACAGTTAAAGGGTGTTTGATTTTCTTTTGGCTTTCTTCCAGTACTTCCAGAAACTTCATAGTGGAGAAAGGATCAAATAACCCCCTCAATCCCAGGGGTCAGTAATTTTTCCTGTAACATTTAATTTGTTTGATGTTATTCCATTCTGCTTAGGAATTTCAGCTATAAATATTAATGATTTAGTTTCAGGAGTTTGTAGCCTCACTGCCAAGAAGGTTTTACAGTCACTTAAGTAACCTTCCACTGGTAGAAAGGGAACCTGCTGGGATTTCTGACCCAACGCTCTGCCAGACAGCTCATACCTCTTCCCTCAGACTTCTCCCTGCCTTTCCTCACCTCCTTCTTATCATGTTGACATCCTCATTCTAGAGGATAAACCATGAGGGCATAGGAGAAGTTCCAGGTTCATGGTCCTAATCAAGTTTGCCCAAGTTTACTCAAAGATCTGGTCTTTGCTAGTATTACTAGTTCCACTTCTCAGTTCACTTAGGGTAATTTTTTTTTTACAGCCATTTGATAATAGAATAATTTTTTTCTACTATAGTTGTTCTCTAATGTTAAAAATTATCTGACCATGCATTTCCTACCCTTACACGTAGTATGTGCTTTATTTTTAAAATTTTTAAAATTTTTATTTTTTGAGTTGGAGTCTCACTCTGTCACCCAGGCTGGAGGGCAGTGGCATGCTCATGGCCACTGAAGCCTCGACCTGCTAGACTCAGGTGATCCTTCTGCCTCAGCCTTCTGAGTAGCTGGAACCACAGGCATGTGTTTTCACTCCTGGTTAATTTTTCTTGATTTATTATAGAGATGAGGTCTAGCAAATTGCCCAGGCTGGTCTGGAGCCTGTGATCTCAGGCAATCCTCTCACCTCGGCCTCCCAAAGTGCTGGGATTATAGGCCAGCGTGCCCAGCCTGTATATGCTTTCACATATAGTATCTTCTTTGATCACAACAATAACTAAAAGCATATAGAAATTATTAGCCCTGTGATATAAATGAAGGAACTGAGATTCTAAGAAGTTAAACAATAAAGTCATATTTCTAACAGAGGAGGTAGAGCTTGTCCAATTCCACAGTGTCTCTGAAGGCTCTAAGTTTCCTTATTCTCTTCTCCCCACTTTTGTTATCACCAAATCGATTGGGGGATATGGAACATCCTTCTTCCAGGGTTCCTTGTCTGCATGTGTTTAATGCAGATGTTTTTGTTGTTGTTTTGAGTTGGAGTCTCACTTCTTCGCCCAGGCTGCAGTACAGTGGCATGCTCACAGCCACCCTAGCGTCGACCTGCTGGGCTCCAGTGATCCTTCCACCTCAGCCTTCTGAACAGCCAGAACTACAGGCATGTGTAACCATGCCCAGTTAATTTTTTGATTTTTTTTTTGAGTTTGAGTCTGACTCCATCGCCCAGACTGGAGTGCAGTGGCACACTCACAGCCACCCCAGCGTCAACTTGCTAGGCTCTGGCGATCCTTCCATCTCAGCCTTCCAAGTAGCCGGAACTACAGGTGCGGGTTACCACACCCGGCTAATTTTTTATCTATTGTAGAGATGAGGTCTCGCCAAATTGCTGGTGCTGGGCTTGAACCCACGGACTCAGGCAATCCACTTGCCTCAGCCTCCGAGAGTGCTGGAATTACAGGCTGAGCCACCAAGCCTGACCGATTTTTCATGTTTATTGTAAAGACGAGGTCTCACCACATTGCCCAGGCTGATCTCGAACCCGCAGGCTCAGACAATCCTCTCTCCTCAGCCTCCCAAAGTGCTAGGATTACAGGCTTGAGCCGCCGTGCCTGGCCAATGCAGAAGTTAACACACTGTAGAATTGAGACACAGGCTGAGGTCTGAGCGATTGTTTTGTTCAACTCCCCTGTATTATAGAAGAGGGAAATGGAGTACAGTGACATTGCAACTTGCCTAAAGGCACCCAGCTATATTCTGGGAAATTCTGAGTAGGTTTTCGTACCATCTTCCCTGTGTGTGTTTGCATACAGCATAATTTTTTTTTTTTTTAACTTCTTAAGTTAGTTTATTCAGGAGTTCTTTTTGTTTGTTTTTGTTTTGCCTGAGTGCATGGTTTTATTTATTAAACCAGTAGTTTTTAAGCCCCTATTATGTATCCTAGTTGCTGGGAACACGATGGCAAGACCTCATGACTTCTGTAGCAAGGGACTTTATTTTCAAGTTGGCAGAAGCAAGCAAGTAAATAAATAATTTCAGGTAGGAATACACGCAATCAGTTCATTAAAGCAGTTTAATAGGATAAAGAGGGACCAGTGGGGCAGAGGTTGACTGTGGAAGAATTTTCTGAGCATATGACTTTTAGGCTGACTCAGATAAGAGCCATGTGAAGACCTATGCAAGAAGGCTTCCAAGCCAAAGGAACTGCAATTGTAAAGGTCCCAAGGAAAAAACCAACTTGAGGTTTGGAAGGTATGAGGAGCATTATAGCTGAAGTATGGGTAGACCATAGATCAGGGAGGGAAGGCAGGAGTCAGAGAGTTTAGGGCCTAATAAAACTATACTAAGGAATTTTTTATTTTTTGCCCCCTAAGTGCAATTGAAAACTCAGAGACCTTTTTTTTTTTTTCTTCAAGAACTGCATAGTCATATCAGCATGCTCCCCACTACTCAGAGACCTTTTAAGTAGAAGACTGACATGGTTGTTAGATACTTAGAAAAAATAATTTGTGTTATCCTAAGATTGGACTGTTGGAGACAAGAATGGAATCCTGGAGATCAGTTAGGAGGCTTTTGCCAGGGGCAAGAGGTAATGGTGGTTTCTATCTGGTGGTGATAATCAGCGTGGAGAAGTTAGATTCATTATAGCCTGCATTTTGGAGGAAAAGTAGGTAGGACTTGTCAGTAGATTAGAAATGAGAAGTGAGGAAAGAGGATTAAAGTTTTCAGCATGGATGATATATGTAGATGGGGATAACAAGAAAAGGAATGGTTTTGGAGGGGGAAAATCAAAAGTTCTGACTATGTTTGAGAAGCCTAGTAGATTTCCAAGTTGAGATATTAAAGAGACAGAGATGACTGCTTGTGTCTGGACCTCAGAGAAGGGATTGGTCAACTCTGAAAGAGTTTGAATATGAGTGTAATTAAAACTCTGGAAATGGATATCTTAGGGAGAAAGTTTAGCTAAAAAAAAAGCTTGACAACAGGATATTGTGCAAGCCAGTTAACCTTTAAGGCACTTACCCTATCTGTACTGCAGACCCCCAATCTCAAAAGGAGATTTACCTTAAGTAGACACTGAGAAAATAAATAGACTTTAAAATACCTCAAGTTAATTGGCAAAAAGACTAGACAAAACCAACCAACAATCTTTAAAGATACTATTTAATCTGGTGAAAGCATTTATTTATTTATTTATTTATTTTTGGATCAGGGTCTTACTGTCACTAAAGTGCAGTGTTTCTATGTTGGAAACATTTTGATATAAGGGAATATTTGACAAATTTGAAAGTTTAAAACATGCTTTCAGACCCTCACTTTGTGAGGCTGAGGCCTGAGAACCATTTGAGCTCTGGATTTCAAGACCAGCCTGGGTAATATAGTGAGACCTTATCTCTACAAAAAATTTAAAAAATAACTGAGTATGGTGGTGTGTGCTTGTAGTCCTAGCTACATGGGTAGCTGAGGCAGGAGGAACACTTGAACCCAGGAATTCAAAGCTGCGATGAACCATGATCATGCCACTGCACTTTAGTGACAGAGTGAGACCCTGATTAAAAAAAAAAAAATGCTTTTACCAGTCATGTGATTAAATAGTATCTTTAAAGATTGTTGGTTGGTTTTGCCTAGTCTTTTTTTTTTAATATAAACATATTTTTTATTTTAAAATTGGGTACAGTTAAGGGTTAAATATACAAATATGTATCGTTCAGGCACCCTTGTTGATAAGGGGTGTCTCCCTGTCCCCAAACAGATATTGACTACTGTTAATCCCATTTCCCTTCCCCTCCCTACCCCCCCATAGTTTCCCACCACTGTCAATCCTTTTATTATAGTATTATGATAGATGTTCAAGGTCCGCTATATGAGTGAGAACATGTGATACTCAAATCTTTATGGGGAGAGGAGAACCTATTCAGTAAATGGTGCCGGGAAAACTGGCTGACCACATGCAGAAGATTCAAACAAGATCCCTATCTATCCCCATACATAAAAATTAATTCCAAATGGATCAGAGACCTAAATGTAAAACCTTAAACCATAAGAACCTTAGAAAATGCAGGACACACCCTTATGGAAATTGGAACTGGCATCCAATTCCTGAACAAAACCTGAAACTCACGGGCCATAAGAGACAAGATAGACAAGTGGGACCTCATTAAACTGACAAACTTCTGCAAAGCCAAAGTGATTTCTTTCTTTAGTCCTGCCAGAATATCCCCCAACCATACTTAAGGTCTCATTTTTTGAGATGACATCAGGGTCCAAATTAGATGCTCTAGGTGCGTATGAAGCCAGGCCAGTCAACCTCCCACCCTTGCCCAACACACTCAGACCCTGCTATCTTTGGGGATCGCCTCTGCTTTTGATTGGTCCAAGCCAGGGCAGGATTTGAGACTGTGGCTTTGTGCCCCGACCCCACTTTAATGTCTTGATAGTTTCTAAGGGGTGTGCTTGCCATTCTGGACTGGCTGCAGGGCCACTACTGGCTTATATCCTTCTGTGCAAATGAGAAAAAAAAAAGATGCTTCTGAATGGATGAATTAGAAAAGAGTGTCCCATATAGTTGAAAAAATTAGAAAAAAGTTTTGCTTTCCGGATTGAAGAAAAACTGCCCTTCTCATTGGGCAGAGCTCAGCTGGCAGAGCTCAGGCAAGAATTTCAGTCCTCCACTCACCCATTTCTACCAGAAGCACTTGTGCAGTACACAACTCGTACAACCCTCTAGGGCAGCCCCTACCTCCCTGCATCAGATCTTTCTCCATTGCCTGCCCACCTGTACCCATAAGCCTCTATTCTCAATTCCTCTATCCTTTCCCAAACATCCCTTGGGGTGCAGCTGGGTGGAAGAGATGGTGTAGTTACAGATTGGTGTTTGGGAAAGACCCGGTGGTAAAAGAAATCCGAAATCTTCCTGCAACTGGGCTGCACACGGATCACTCCCTGCGTCTGGGGCCGGCTGCTGGCATTGCTCTAAGTAGCCGGCTGTCGTGGCCTTGCGCGCATATTCCTGTTGTCAGCATTAATAAGGTACAATTGCCTGGGGCCTTGTTACCCACCAATTAAACTTTGGATTTTATTGTGCAACCTCGAGGATGCTTTATGGTATCAGAAGCGTTTGGCAGTTAAATACGACTAATATTCATCGCTCCCACATGGGCGCTTCCCGTCCTGCTCCATTCACGGTGTGATTAAGGAATTAATTGATTTGGATGAGATTGGCACATGCTCTTGACAATAAAACGACGGCGCCTTTATTAAGCCGCAGACGCAGCGGGCTTGCTGCTGCACTCGAGGCTGCTTAGTGGTAGCTCAGCACTGGGCATCTGGGACCAGGCCCAGTTCACAGCGATGCTCGGCTTGGGCCAGAGAAGTCTGTAGGTCCTGGAAGGAGCCTCAGAGGCCAGCTTTTCTTCCTTCCAACTTCCTTCCTTCCTCTCTTCCACCTTCTTCCTCCCTCTTTCCCTCCCTCCTTCATCCTCTCCCTCCTTTCTTTTCATTCTTTCAGCATCTATCCTTTCTCCATATTTCTTTCTTTCTTGTTTTCCATATTTTATTGTCTTTGTTGCTTTCTCTCTGCTTCCCTGACATTTTATTAATATGGAGATGCCCATTTGCATCCTCTGCCCTGACGTCCCAGGAAGCCCTTGCCTCACGAGTCTGTTCTGTCGTCCGATCTCTCTAGATGAGTGCATTTGGTTTCCCAGGACAGAGGGCCACACAAGCTAGCTCATTCACAAGGTGGGTTTTAATAAGGCAAACAAATGGAGTGGTCAAAAGGCCAGAATCTCGTAATTCTAGGACAGCCTGCAATAGGGTCAGTCCGCATAGACTGGATCAGGAGAGAAAAAAGTTCTGAGTTACAGGTACCTACGAGAGGGAACCTCCCAAAATGGAATTTATTTACAAAAAATTGTGTATTTATTCATACACGTTTAAACTTCAGTCACCCTTCATAGTACTCTTCGTTTGATGCAATACACCTATCCAGATGCCTTTTCCACTGCTCAAAACAGTGTTTTTGTTTCACCTCTTCCACATTGGCAAAACATTTCCCTTTGAGGACTTTTTTTTCATCCAGGGAAGCAAACAAACAAAAAATCCCTTGGGGCAAGGTCGAGTGAATAAGGAGGGTGGGACGTGGGGGTCATACTAGCTTTTGGTCCAAAACTGCTGAACACCCAGCGTGGTGGGGGCAGGTGCACTTGTAAATCACCCATCATGAAATGGACAAATGTGTTGAACACAGCCTCTCACAACAACGCCAGCCGGTACACTGACGCTATTGGGTTCCTAGAAACTTACCTAGTGAGAGGAGCCTGTACTACAAGGGTGCCCCCCTCCAAAAGATAATTCTGGATCGTTTTGGGTTCCCCCTTGTATAGTTTGTGACTAAAATATTGGATACTGTGGACTGAATATTCCTTATGTATCAGGCACTGTGTTAAGTGCCTTAAGTGCTTTGTATGTTGAGTCTAATGAGGGAAACAGAGGCTCAGAGAGGTTGGATGGCTTGCCCCAGGGAGCTCAGCAAGTAAAGAACAGAATGGGAATTCCAACTCAGGCAGACAGATCCCACCATGTGCGCATCCATCCATATTGTGTCTAGTACATTGACTTTCATATAGCTCATCCACACACAGCCCACTCACAGCTGATCAGGGCCTCCTTGGCCACAGCTCAACCTCTTAACCTTTCGGATCTTCTCCCAGTGTTGGTTGGTAGCCTTCCTAACTCCCTTTCCTCCCCATAGGGTCATGTGGCCAGTTCTCCCCAGTGGAATGTAAATAGAAGTGATGTATGTGAATTCTAAGCCAAGATGGTTAACAAGTGGATGTATCTCTCTCTTTCCCCTTCCTCTCTCTTCTCCCTGGATACAGAGAAGCTTAGTTTCTCTAGGGAGTTGTAGAGGTAAAAAAATAGAAGTTTGAGTCTCTATATCACCATGTAGAGACAAGTTTCGCACCAACCAGGATCACCTGCCCTGAACTATCAAACAAGCAAAAAATTACCTTCTGTGTCATTAAGCCACGATAGTTTTGAATTTATTTGTTACAGCACCTAGGATTACCTAAACAAATGGTTGCATGCCCTGCACATGCAATGGGTCTCAGGTTGTGCCCCACCAGGACACAAGACTCCTTATAGATCAAATAACAAGAACACTGAGCCGGGCCCGGTGGCTCAGCCTGTAATCCTGCACCTTGGGAGGCTGAGGTGAGTGGATTGCCTGAGCACGCGGGTTCGAGACCCGCCTGGGCAAGCAAGACCTCATCTCTACAATAAATAAAAAAAATTAGCCGGGCGTGGTAGCACACGCCTGTAGTTCCAGCTACTCAGAAGGCTGAGGCGGAAGGATCGCCGGAGCCCAGCAGGTAGAGACTGCGGTGGCTGGGAGCGGCCACTGCACTCCAGTCTGGGTGACAGAGTGAGACTCCAACTCAAAAAAAAAACAAAAACAACAACAATAACAACAAAAAACCAAGAACACTGGCAATGACCATGATGCAAATTCAGTTGGAGGTAGACCTTCATGTCCTGGCCTCCATACATGACTGACATGGGATTTCTTTGCAGCAAGAGAAGAGTGACAGTTAGGTTGGCTTAAAGAAAATGAAGTGACGTTTCTTTTCTTTCTGAGTTTGTGAATGGAGATTACCACCCACTATATTAAACAAACAAACAAAAAACCAAACATGGCATGTCACTCCTCTGCTTGAAATCAGTGGCTTCTTAGCTCACTCCTAGTGAAGGTAGGGTCCTTAAATATGGGGTGTGCAATATGTCACCGGTTCTCTTCAGCTCTGATCTCTCATTTCTCTCCTGGATTCCTCCACTCCAGCCCTCCTGGACTCCTTGCTGTTACTTATACATACTCCTGCCTCAGGGATTTTATACTTCTTGTTCCTTCTGCTTAGAACACTCTCCTCTGGCTATCTTCACGGCTTCCCCTGATTTCCCGTAAGTTTCAAGTATCATTTTTGAAACCATCTCTTGCAACTCTGTTTAAAATTGTAGGGGCAACCCCTTTGGGTCCCCTCCCACTGTGGGAACTTTTCTGTCCTCTCAATAAATCCTGCTTTCTCAAAAAAAAAAAAAAGTCTCCTATTCTACCTAACTAATCAACTGTGTTTACTCAGTGTTTCTGCATCAACTTGTGAATTTCATAAAGCAAAGATTTTTGATTTTCACCTATGGATGTACACCAGACCCTGGGACAAGGTTTGGAATGTCAAAGGCAACAGGAAAAGAAATTGCTGTTGTCTGAGTGAATGTGTGAAGCTGTATAATGCTATCTGGAAGTGAACTTGGATTAGTTGCAAATGTTTATTGCAAACTCTAGGGCAACCACTAAAAAAATGATTAAATAAAAGAAGATGAAGAAGAAGGGATGGATAAAGGATGAAAGGATGGATGGATAGGTAGCCTAGTTTCCCCATTTATCACCTCTTAATGAAGTTTTGGGCCGGCCCCCATGTCACCTCTTGCATGTGACCAAAATGATTGGGTAGTATATATATATTTTCTTTCAGGTTTTTATTTTTTAAATTCATAAACTTTCAAAAGAACAGATTTAGGTCCACAGAAAAATTGTGTGGGGCTACAGAGAGTTTCCTTATAGCCCGTCTTCACATGCACACTGAACGGGTTTAGTCTTTTTGCCTCAGCATAGCCATTAGAAAGCATTCAGACACTCTACTGCAGGACAACCAGCAGCCTATCCCATCCCCCTTAGCAAATCTCCTTCAGGTGCAAGACCAGGACAGCCCAACCATTCATGGTTTAGCATAATAATCTCTAGTAAACTTTTAGGTTCCTTGTCAAGGCTGACGATCAAAGGTCAGCTTTGATCATAAAAGCAATAATACGACCACCCCATCTTTGGTCAAGAAATTTGTGAGTTGCAAATGTCTGAGTTTGTGAATTGCAAATGTCTAACAAGTCTCTTGCAGGAACCACCCCCCCAGGGTTAACCTAATCAGCCCTTGTGACCTATGTGACACAAATAAACCCCACCATGGCAGCAATCATGTGACTAACCCACCCATCTGCCTGCTGTCCATCACCTGATATCAGTACCTACATTTGCCTGCCTCTTGGTGATAACATGGAAGCAGACTACCACCCAAACACCTTCATGATCTTCCCCCATCTAGGGGAATGGTTAAAAGGACTCAGCCACAAGCAACCAGCCGCCACTGCCTTGCTAGACTCTGGTGTGGCCATGTGCTCTTAGAGCTATGGCTGTTGCCATGCTTCCTGGCTTTGGTCCCCCTCCCCCACCTTGGGGTGGTGAATCTTCTTTCTCCCTTCTCTCTCTCTAATTTACTTTTAAATAAACTTTTCTGTCTTAACCTCTTTGTGCGTCACAATTCTTTGCATTTGCTTGAATCTCTGGGTTACTGGTGTCGTGCCTCCCCTCCCCTCTTCACCCCTCCAGCACGCTGCTCTCACCCTGTCATAACCTAACACACACAACATTCCCCACTATCAACATCCTTCTGCTTCTAGCTTCTGGAAGAGATTGTAGAGAACCCCAGTGAACCTATTTGGAGTTGGCACTTTCTGTTTTGGAAGTTTATTCATGAATAATTCAGTTTCTTTCATAGATATATGCCCATTCAGTCTGTATCTTTTTGTGTGAGTTTTGGCAAGTTGTGTTAAAGTCTCCAACTGTAATTGTGGATTCATTGATTTCTTCTTGCAGTTCTATCAGTTTTTGCCTCATATATTTTGATGATCTGTTGTTTGGTGCATACATGTTAAGGATTGTTATGTCTTCTTAGAATGTATTGACACTCTTATGTAATGCACCTCTTTATCCCTGGCAACTTTCCTTGCTCTGAAGTCAGCTCTGTCTTAAATTTATATAGCTACTCTCACTCCCACTTTCTTTTGATTAGTGTTGGCATGGTATTTCTTTATCCATCTCTTTGCTTTTAGTATCTGTGTGTCTTTATGTTTAAAGTAGGTTTCTTATAGATATGGTATATATTGGGTCTGGTTTTTTGACCTGTTCTGACAATTTCTGTCTTTTAACTAGTGTGTTTAGAACCAGTGATGTATAAAGTGATTATTGATACAGTTAGAGTAATATCCACTATATTTGTTATTTTTTTCTATTTGTTTCCCTTTTTCTTTGTTTCTGTTTTTGTCTTCCACAATTTTTCTACCATTTGTGGTTTTAATTGAGCATTTTATATGATTATCCTTTTACGCATATCAATTATGCTTCTTTTCCTTTCTTCTTCATCTTCTTTTACTTAATCATTTTTTAGTGGTTGCCCTCGAGTTTGCAATAAACCTTTACAACTAATCCAAGTTCACTTTCAGATAACAGCTTCACACATAATGTAAGTACCTTCTAATAGCAAGTACTTCTAATTCTTTCCTCCTGTTTCTCATATTATTACTGTCATCAATTCTATTTGTACATAAACATAGTTGTATAGACACACATACACAAATGTACATAATCAAATACATTGCTATTATTAGTTTGAAGAAACTTATCTGTTAAATCAATTAAGAATAAGAAAAAATAGGGATTTTAATTTTACCTTCACTTATTCATTCTCTGATGCTCTTCCTTGTTTGATGTAGATCTGAGTTTTTTACCTATATTATTTTCCCTCACTCTGAAGAACTTCTTTTAACATTAAGAAAGGGGGCCATAGATTTCCCCCATTTTTGCCTGAGAAAGTCTAGTTTTCTTTCATTTTTGAAGGATAATTTTGCAGAGCACAGAATTCTATATTGGTTTTTTTTCTCTCTACTTTAAATTTTCACTTCGTTTTCTTCTTACTTGCATTGTTTCTGAGGTGAGATTGGATAGAATTGTTATTTTTGCTTCTCTATAAGTAGGAAATTTTTTTCCCTCTGGCTTTTTAAAAGGTTTTTCTTTATCTTTGATTTTCTGAAGTTTGGATATGGTATACCTATTCCCCCCCTTGGGGGGCACTTATTTAGCTTGGTGTTCTCTGAGCTTCCTAGATTTATTATTTGGTATCTGACATCAATTCAGAAAAAACTCTGTCATTATTGCTTCAAATATTGCTTCTACTTCTTTTCCCCCCTCCTTCTGGTATTTTGATACATGTATTTACATCATTTGTTGTTGTTCCCCAGTTTTTTGATATTCTGCTCTGTTTTTTCAAGTCCTTTTTCTCTTTGCATTTCAGTGTTGATTGTTTCCATTGTCAGATCCTCAAGCTCAGCGGCTCTTTCCTCAGGCATATTTAGTCTACTAATGAGCTGAAAACTGGCATTCTTTATTTCTGTTACAGTGTTTTTGATCTCTAGAATTTTTAATTCTTTGTTAGAATTTCCAGATTTCTGCTTACCTTATCCATCTGTTCTTGTATGTCATCTATTTTTCAATCAAAGCCCTTAGTATATTAATCTTAGTTTAAAAAAATCCTTAGTCTTATAATTCCTACCGTATTAGAGTCTGGTTCTGATGTGTGTTCAATCTCTTCAAGCTGTGTTTTTGCCTTTTAGTATGCCTTGTAATTTTTTATTGCCCAGTTGACATGAAGTGTTGATTAAAAGGCGTAGCAGTAATAGGCCTTTAGTAAGTCCGGTGGTAAGGTGTGGGGGAGAAGGAAAAAGCATTCAACGGCTCTATGATAAAGTCTCAGTCTTTCAGTGATCCTATGCCACTGTATTGTAAATTTCCCCAGGGTTTCTCAACCCCCCACCCCTTAGGTGGGACAGGATGACTAGATAGGGCTAGAGTTGGGTATTTCCCTTTCCCTGGATCAGTTAGACTCTGATAAAATTCCAGTAGGTTAAGCTCTGGAAAAGTAGTTTCTCCTGGGGGCAGGCTTTGTTAAGAAGAACAGAATGCTTTGGTGCATTTCAAAATGGTTTCTTCCCTCCCTCTTCTTTTGGAAGTATTTTGGGTCCTGGAGGTAAAACTCCCTGAAGTGTGGGGCCTCTGATGACTCAGTTCTTCTGGATTTTTTTACTCTTAGACTTGTCCACACTGAGCCTCTAACAATTCATCATCCTAACCTGGCTCTGGTTCCTGGGGAGGTGTTCACTGATGGGTTTCTGCTCTGATAAGTTGTGATTTTCTGTATCTGCCTGTCTGTCTCTCCATTTGGGGGCAGCAGTTTGCCCTTTGGCCTTACTTCTCTGATGGACCTAAGAAGTGTTGTTGATTTCTGTTTGTTCAGCTTATAACATGTTGTTCGGATGGAGTGATACTTCTAAGCTTCTTATTTATTGAACCAGAAGCCAAAAGTTTACATTGTCTTAAAAAAGAAAAAAAATAAATAAATAAATAAAGGAATTGAAATAGTGGCCAGTATTTAAAAATTAAACAATTCCCTTAAAAAGAGATCCTACAGGCTTCTTGCTTCTCTAGAACAAATGGACTGACAGCACTACCCTTTGTTTTTATCTAGTTTGGGTTGAAGAGCAGCTGCTTATATTAATAGGACATAAGTTTTTCAGTTCTCCATAATCTGTTTTTCCTCAGCATGATTCATTCACTTGTTTCTTTCCTGTTCTAGCCCTGAGGTCATTTGAGTCTGTGATTCTTACTTTAGATTTTGGTATTCGTCCATCTCTCCCCTGCCTGACCCTTCCTGGGTTTATTGTTTTGCATTTGGTCTCAGAGTTGACTCCTAGCCCCAAGCCACATCGTGACAGATGTAGCACCATCTCTCTCTGGTCCCTATCTGGTGACTTTGATCTCCTTGCTAGGCTAAAAACAGATCAGACTGTGCTTGCTCAGGCTCATCTCAATTGGGCTAGGCGACTGCATATCAGAAGGTTCTCACATCAGGGCATTGCTAGCCTCCCGGTTCCTTTTCCTCATTCTGCCTCTCTCCTGGTAAGGTCCTGGGGTGATGGGTAGAGCACCAGCGACACATTGAATGCTCCTGTGACTGTAATCATCTACTGGCTCCCTGCCTCTGCAAACCTTTAACCTGCACAGCTGCAGCCACTTAGCCCCCAGCGGCAGCCTCTGCCCTGCTGTGATGCCGGGCTTGATGCAAGACATGCTCAGAGAATTATTAGGAGCTCTTGGCAAAGAGCACTGGCCCCACATGGATAATCTCGGCAGGACTGCATCCTAGCAGAGACTATCGGTTGCTCTGAAATCGGTGTGCTCTCTTGGATGCACTTTTTGGGAACAATCACGCATAGTGTCTTGCTGGAGGCTGATGAAAACAAATGCAAACAAAAACAGAGGGTGATAAGTCAGATGGGTGGCTCATCTCTCCAGCTGCAGAAAAGGAGTGTGAGGCCCCAGGATGCTCAGACAGAAAGGGATTGAAATGGCCAGACAGCCTCTTTCCTCTTTTCCCTTCACATAGGGTGGAAATTGAAGCTGAAGTCTGAATAATGGTGACTAAACAAGGTAATTCTGTGAGTGTAAGGATAATGCTTCTTGCTATAAGCCACTGAGTTTGCGATGGCTTGTTAATGGCATCGACCAATGCACATGCTATGATCCAACCCTATAAACATCCTTTAAGTTCATTAAGTTGTTTAATTCTAAGCAAGATAATTCTGGGGAGGGGATTTAATCTTTGCTTGCTAGTGTCAGCATTCGAAAGTAAAAAGGACAGTCACTGATCCCTACTCCTTCGACTCCACTTCACTCTTTTTTTTAAAATCAGAAAACTTTCTGCATAAGTGGCAGACACCCTGCCCCCCAAATGGTAAGAGAATGACTAGGGAATTTATTACTCAAGTCCAGGATATGGTCTGACTTCAGGTATAGCTGGATTCAGGTGCTCATGTAATATCACAGGACCCAGTTTCTCCCTGTCCTCCTCACTTTTTTGGATTGGATTCCTTTTCAGTCTCTACCAGCATGGTGGCAACATGGCTTGATCCTCATATCCTTACAAGTTCAAATCCAGAGTAAAAAAAAAGTATCTACAATACCAGGTTAATGTGCAGAATGTTAATCACAGAATGGCAATATTTCAGTTTTACAAAGTGGCTATTTGTGCTCTATCTTTTACTGCATTTTTATGGTGAGCAATATATTTTCTCCTCTTCTCCTCCTTGATATTGTAACAATCTTTCCAAGTTAATTATGTAACCATTAAAAAAAATAGCATATCTCTTCCTGCCACATAACACCAGGCCTAGATTCCACTTCGATTAGCCTAACTTGGGCCCACACCAATCTCTGAACTAATAGCTGTCGTTAGGGGGTTTGGTTCCCCTAAATGACTGGCACTGGGCCACATGCCTCAGTCTTGGAGTCATGGGTAAGGGCCCAGTCAAAAGAGAGGAGGGGTGAATGCCTACTCTATTCCTTGGGACATTTCCTTCCATTTCTCTCCTTCCCATCAAAAAACTTTCTTTCATTAAGGACATCATCAGCCTCCTGCTTGTGAAATTCAGTGGATAATTTTGATGTGTAATCTAAATAAAATTCTCTGCATATTTGGGCCCTGATAATATTTTGAAACCTTCTTCACATTCCAAGATGTGCTTTTTTTCTTTCCCTGCCTCTTTTACTGACTCCTCCTCTTTTGCCCACCCATTAAATATCTGTTGCTATTCCCCCCAGGTTTAGTCCATAGCCCTTGTATCAATTAGAAACACATCCAGTTGTGAGTGGCAGATTGCTTGAGTAACAATGTCTTAAGCTGTAACGATACTTCTTGTTTCCCTGAAATGATCTCTGAAGGCCTTTACCTAGTGATGTCATGAAGGACCAGGCACTTTCTACACTTTTCCCTCTGTGGCTTGTTAGCCTTTCTTCCTCATGTTTGCCAGTCTCACGGTGAGAAAATGCTGTAGGCGGCCTCTTATTTTCTTTCAGGCAGGGCCAATGATAAGTAGCAACATTAGCATCTCTTCCCATGCGTTTTCCTGATTACTGGTAGAGCAAAAGCTTTCAAAAGCCCTCCTGATAAATCTTTCCTTTCATCCTATTGGCTGGAACCTGATCACGTGACCATCCCTAGTTGCAAAGGAGGTTAGGAAAGATGTCTCAGTCAGGGATGTCCAGCACCCCACACTCCCCCTGCACAGCTCTCTCCATCCCCCAAAGCTTTGGTTGCCATCTTGTTTCAGCTCAGACCCTCCCTTTGAGACACAGACCTGTGGAGTTAGTGGGGGCCAGACCTTTCTACATGACTGTGCCATGAGCACTACACACTTTGACATGATCAAAACACAACTTCATATCCTTTGCCCCCAGGTGCTCTTCCTCATGAGTTCTCCACCTCCAAGAATGATACACACTTCAGTTCTTGGCACAGACAGAAACCTGGGTACCATCTTGGGTTCTTCCTTTCCCCTCAACCCACTCTTGCTGTGAGAAATGGAATCCTTTTTGCAGTTGTTCACACCCCCCCCATGTTAAGCTATATATCCATGTGCTTTACCATTTGATACTGTGGTACCTTCAGTAGAAGCAGAGAACGCATTTTATTACCCCATCAATTTTGGGCTTGGTCTTGTGGCTTCCCTTGGCCAATGGAATGGGGGTGGGAGACTCAGAGTGCCCATTCTGTGCCAAGGTATGAGAAGACTTGTGTGTTCCTCATTGTCCCCTTGGGCTGAGATGATACATCATAAGAATGGCAAGCCCCAAATGAGCATGGCCCCTTCAGTCTGAGCCTAGAACAAACATGCATGGGACTGATCTCAGCCAGGCTAGAGCCTGGAGTCAAGCACAGCCAACCTGTATCTTGCCATGCACAGAGCCTAGATCAACCAGACAACAGTCAACCTGCAGACTCATGAGTGCGAGAATAATGCTTTTTGCCACAAGTCACTGAGTTTGAGGTGGTTTGTTAATGGCATTGACACATGCACATGCTATGATCCAACCCTAGAAACATCCTTTAAGTTCATGCTTTATCTGACTTCCCTTCTCTCCACAGGTCTGTCCTATCTAACCATCAAGATCTCCTTTATGGAGGCTTCCCTGCCCAGGGATGCTTTCTGTCTATCAGGATAGATAGCCATAGAGAGATTAATGACATAGGTGGTGAGTGGTTAGAAAAAAACTTTCGTATTATGTAGCTTGAGCATATAGCAAGGGACTTGTACCTGCATTTGGGAGGTGGGTATTGAAGAGCTTCTTGAGAAACTGGTATTTAAGCAGAGATATGGAGGATGCCATAGGATTTGGTCAGATGAAGGTCAGAGGCAGAAATACTCCAGCAAGAGGACATTTAGGGCAATAGCTGGGGCTCAGGCAGTGATGGGCAGTGGGAGAGGTGAGGCCACCACCATGCAGAGTCCGATCAGACAAGACTCTCAGATCCAGCCTTTGTCCTAAGGCAATGGGAAGGTTTTCAGTAGGTGGTGACATGATGGAGACGTGGTTGTGGAAGACAGTGTAGGTACTTCTCTGAGGCTTCACAGTGGTTTTTGGATCTATAATTGCACTCACCTCTCTGCACCATGGCTATGTGTTTAACACGGTCCTTCCTTCTAGACTGCGAGCTCCTCCAAGAGAAAGACAGTTACCTCTGCAATCCCAGAGCTCAGACACAGTAAAAAGAGAACACAAAAGGAAAGACTTCATATTTAAGAAACACAGCTTTGCATCAGGCACTAGACTGGGTGTTTTTTCTGTTTTGGGAGGCAGGAGGACAGAATTTTGGGGAAAATGGAGGGAGAGAGGGAGGGAGGGAGGGATAAGGGAAGGGAAAGGTACATCACTCATTCTCAGATTTGCCCCAGGGACGTGATCCAGTCTGTAGCCCAAAGGATTCAGATCCAATTCAAGCAAACCCTGCTCCCTGGAGGATGAGAAATGTTAAAAACTTAAACGCGTTTTCAAGGCTGGATTAGAATTTCTCCCTCTGGAGCCATAACAGAATGACCTTGATTCTCCTGGGGACAGAGTGGTTTAAGTATAATTGTGCCGAGAGGCATGGGGTCAGGCTGGTGACCCCGTGGAGTTCTTTCCCACCCCTTTCTGGGCGTGATTTGGACCTTTGGAAAGGGAAAAGGGAAAATAGGGATAATCACTGGGTTATTTTGGGAAGAAAATCTTGCCAAGTTCAAGGTGAAGGATGGACGTTGGTACTCACATGAAGCCTGGGTAAAGTTGGGGGAAATTATTTAGCCTCATTTGCAAAATGGAGCTAAGCACAACTACACTGTGGGGTTGGGGGTTGCTTGAGGGAGCCAGATACCACGTACTGCCTGGTGCCATCAGGATGGAGGTCTCTGCTATGGTGTAGGGACCCCTCTTGGAAGTGAGGGCAGATCTGTGCATACCCTTTGCTTTCTAGACAGTTTCTTTTTTCTATTACTTATTTTTCAGGAGGGGTAGGGAGAGAGAGAGATCTCAAGTATACTCAGAGATAATTTTAATTTTTCTTCTTTCCAGAGGGAGAGAGGAAACAGAACATTTTTTTTTTACCTCTATGCTGCTGGGCTATGATATAGACTTTCAGGGATATTCATGTTGTGATGTATTCAATTCTTTTTCTCCATTGATTTTAATTAAGTTCCTGAGCTGTCTCCAAGTCCAGGGAACGGGAACAAAACATGAAACACTGAGAGCCAAATGCTTTTCTTTTGCAATTGAGTTTTCCCGAGTTCTTAAAGTGCTTCACAGGAGAGAATGAAAGTGGAATTTGGAGGCTGAGGCATTTCCTCTGCTCCATCAGTCCCCAAATAATAAACATAAAAATTAAAATCCGGTTAAGAAAAATCACAGAAGTCATTACAGCTTGGCGGCTGATGGAGACTTTGATCAAATCTTTTGTGCAATTTCACAGTTTCTAGGGGAATTCACTGAGCAGACATTGATCATGTTTGTGCCAGGCAGATTGTTTTCTTCCAGCAGAACCCGACCCCTCCCAAACCAATTTCATCTTTTGATCTAAGTTCATGTCATGCTTTTTAAGGGGGATGCCTTGACAATTTTGGACCAGTTGCCTGAACTCCCCTCAAGCCCAGCCCACACCTGACCCCTAGCAGGCCCTCCCAGGGATCTGGAAGATCAACAAGGTCCCTAATCCAGTTTCTGACCCTTGGGTTAGAGGAAGGTCACCCCACAATGCTGACTAGCCAGATGGCCAGCCACCAGCCTGCATAGCCCCTCCTAGAAGTTGTAAGGTTGAATATGCAAATGCCTATGGGCTAGTCTATGTCTTAACAAGAGAAATGGCCCAGGTAGGAGTTGGGCAGAATGGTGAACACAAGCCAAGTTTTGCACAATAGCTACCATAAGGTGACTATGGCCTTGGCAGTGTCGGCTGTTATAGATTTTTCTGGGAAGCCAGAAACTGGGATACATTCGGTAATATGAAATAAAAACCCTCCAATATTTAAGTATCAGCAACCAATTCAAAGAATTTAATGCACTCCATGGGTCAACAAAATGCATCTGAGGGTTAGAGTTTAGCACTGGACAGCCAGTTTGCAATATCTGACGTGGTGAAGACGTGCATGTCCCAGACTAATGTCCAGGCAGCACCAACTGCCAACTGTGTGACCTTGGCAAGTATTTGAACTTCTCTGAGTCCCTATTTATAGTACTTATGCATATCATGGGATACACACAGTGTAAGATCCTGGTGCCCAATATGTAGCCAACATTGTTTGACATTATTGTCATAGTCTTCAACATGGTCAGCATTTTCATCATCACCATCATCGTCACTACAACTCAGTTTTTCCATGAATTCTGACAGGACACAGCGGGTCCCATTGACATCTGCTGTGTATCTTCTTGTTGCTCCATCCTTCACTTCAGAGGGACATGACGTTACTGCATCCACCATCCTTACTTTAATTAAGACATTTGTCATCAACTCTTATGGAAGGGAACTTGGCAACCCGAGCTAAAGATCCCCCAAAGGGAAATAAAACAGGCCCATTACCCATGAGCTGCTCTGAGCTCCCTCTAATTGTGCACAGTCTGGGTGGTTTTGTGGGTGATACATTCTGAGAAAACACCCGAAGCCATCTCTCCACAAAGTTTAATGACCTTGACTCATTTAGTGTATGAAATATTTCTGTAACTTGCGGAATAAGAATGGCACAAGGGAAGCATCTGCACAGCAGATAGTGAGGCCAGTGGACTCTGGACAAATGTCTGACTGTCCTTACAGCCTCTAGGCCAAAGGGGACCGGGGAGGGTATGACTATAATCATCTTGCTCCCAGTCCTGGACTTGGAGCCCCAGGGTCACTCTGTTGAACAATACTGCTTTCTTTAGGCCCTGGATCTGGAAGGTAGAGAGCCCAGGTGCTGGCAGAAAGGGTTGGGGCAGGTTGCTGATGGGGGGAAGAGGTGAACAGGGTCTATCTGGAACCCAGGCAGAGCAGAGCTGCCTGAACTTTTGCTTCAGAAGCCACCCCTTGGGCCATTCTCATTTTAGGTTATCATTCCTCTCACGTCCAAAGGGAAACAGACAAAAGTAACAGAAGGATGAAAGAGGATGTGGCAAAGGTATTGGAATGTCCCTGAGTTCTCCTCATCCCTCCCCTGGGACCTCTCACGTGGCTCTGAGATGCTCCTGGAGGGAGCACATCTCAGATGCATCCTTCTCTACGTGCAACTTCCTCTAAGCCTACTTCCACAGAAGCTGCTGATACTGGAATTTCTCTCCTTCCTCTTTTCCAGACAAGGCAGGGACCAGGGCTAGCCATGACTGTGAGGGGCTGGTGAGGCCACATGTGGAAAGAACCCACGTCCTCGCAGGATGTTATGGAGCCAGGTCTGTCTACCAACCTGGATTGATCATGCTGGGGCAATCCCACGAATGCAAACTTTCTGTCTTTTTGAAGCTTTTTGGGGGCCTCCCTGATAGCACAGTTTAACCTATATACTAACTCAGTGGTCCTCAAAATCTGGTCTCTGACCAGCAGCACCCTCTGAGAATGTGTTAGAAATACAAGTTCTACTGCATCAGACCTGCTGAAACTCTGGGGGTGGAGCCTCACAATTTGTGTGTGTGTTGAGATAATTTTAAACTCACATGCAGCTGTGGGAAATCCTTCTTATATTCATCCCGGCTTTCCCCAGTGGCAACATTTCATAAAACTGTAGGATAGTATCACAACAAGGACACTGACATTCAGTCAGTTGACTAAGCTTATTCAGACTTCCATGGTGTTACTTGTGTTCATTTGTGTGTGTGGATATGTGTTGCACATATTAGGTGCTGTACAACCGTATCATGTGTGTAGGCTTGTGTATCCACCACTATAACTAAGATACTGAACAGCTGCAACACCAAAGGATTTGTGTTGCTATCTTTTATAACCACCCCCAGGGTCATTCGTGATTCTGAGATTCCCATGAATACACATCGTCCCAGTTACTCCCTTTGGCTGTGACAAAAGCCATCCAAGATAGAAGTGCCTGTTACTCCCAGTCTGCACTTTGGGGACATGAGAGGCCAGGACCTGAGCCAAATCCCAGGGTGTTGGGTTGGGCTCCACGTTCCACCCATTGTGCCACGATATTCTGAGGCGCTAGCTGAAAGGCTCAAGAATACCCTCTGGTTCATTCTAGAAGTGAAAGCATGGACTCCCCTGAGTGGAGTCATTTCCTGCAAATAAACCCAATTTGGCGCATTTGATGGTACTTGGAATTTGGTAGGGTCAGAGTTGTCCTGCTTTCCTTGTCCTTGCCCCCACTCTGAAGGGAGGTCCCTTTCAAAGGTCTCATCGTGCTGAGACAGCCATTTAATAGATCAGGTGACTGGGGCCCAGAGAGGACAGGTCATGTGCTTGAGCTCACACCACCAGGAGCACTCCAGCCAGGACTTGAACCCGGGCAGCAAAGCTCTGGAGCCCAGCACTCTCCTCACTGCCATGCCGCTCCTCGCCTTATTAGAAACACAATGTAATTAAGTGCTCGGGGCTTCCCATAATTCAAAATACACTTGACACCACAATCTGCCCAAGACACCATCCATAATGGGACAATGACAGACAAGCTGCCCTCGTGACAAGTGTGAGATCCTATCAGTCGGATCCATCATCACCATTATGTGCGCTGTATCTCTGTTATCTCCCCCATAAGACATATTTACAGCTATATTAAAAGGGAGATGAAAGGATATATTATCTGCCTTATGTGCAGCATACATTACACGCCCAAGCCCAGTCACAGCCCAGACGATGCCAGACAAGGCAGGCTGTGGCATGGCGATAGGAGGAAAGTCATGCTATTAGTTTAAATGTGGATGTTACTATAACCCGCTCATCTGTAAAGCACTCGATAGTTTATAAAGGACTTTATCTGATGTTTGCTCATCTGAGCCTTATAACAATTTCAGTGATGGGAGTGAAATCATAGTCATTATCACCATCCCCATGTCACAGATGAGACAGCTGAGGCTCATAGGAATCAATGCTTTGCCCTTGATGACCACCTGTAAAACGAGTGGAGGCAGGACTTGAACCCAGATCTTCTGACTTTATATCACCTGAGATCTTTTTTTTTGAGTTGGAGTCTCACTCTGTCGCCCAGACTGGAGTGCAGTGGCACGCTCCTGGCCACCACAGCCTCGACCTGCTGGGGTCTGGCGATCCTTCCGCCTCAGCCTTCCAAGTACCTGGAACTGCAGGCGTGCGTTACCATGCCTGGCTACTTTTTTTGATTTATTGTAGAGACGAGGTCTCCTCAAGTTGTCCGGGTGGGTCTCGAACCTGCGGGCTTAGGCAATCCACTCACCTTGGCCTCCCAAAATGCTGGGATTACAGGCTGAGCCACCGAGCCTGGCCTCCCCGAGATCTTTATGTTACAGAATCTCTTGATTCTATGCATTGATGCATTCGCACATTCAATCATTTAACATATACTTAATGAGCCCCTGCCTGAGGCCAGGCACTGTACTAGGTGCTGGGAGGAGACAGTGAAGCAGACCACGTATGCTTCCTGCTGGCATAGAGTTCAGAGCAGGGGTCTCTACCAGGACATCTTGTAAAGTCTGGAGACGTTTATGGTTGTCGTAACGAGGGGGATACTACTGGCATCAAGGGAGGAGATTGTCCTACAGTGCACAGGACAGTCCCTGCAACAAAGAGTTGTCCATCCCAAAATACCAGTGAAGTTGAGAACCCTGGCCTAGAGTATACTAAAGAAGATGAAATTAAACTCTCACACAAATGAGGGTAAGGTTACACACAGAGATGTTACCTGCACCAAGAAATGTATAAGTTGCAATAGTGAATGCACACATAGCACTCTTGTGCTAGGCTCTGTACCTCTCTTACCTTAGTCCTTAAAATAACCCTGCAGGAATCAGATGATGATGATCTCCACTTACAGAGGTGAAAATTGAGACTCAGAGAGGTTAAGAACCTTGTCCAGAGTCACACAACCAGGAAGGGGTTGGCTTGGTACTTGAACCTAGATTGTTGCCCCAGCTTTTTTTTTTTTTTTTTTGAGTTGGAGTCTCACTCTGTCACCCAGACTGGAGTGCAATGGCCGCTCCCGGCCACCGCAGCCTCAACCTGCTGGGCTCCGGCGATCCTTCTGCCTCCGCCTTCCAAGTAGCCGGAACTACAGGTGCGCGCCACCACGCCCGGCTAGTTTTTGATTTATTGTAGAGATGAGGTCTCGCCAAGTTGCCCGGGCGGGTCTCAAACCCGCGGGCTCAGGCAATTCGCTCACTTCGGCCTCCCAAAGCGTGGGATTACAGGCTGAGCCACCGAGCCCGATTTGCCCCAGCTTCTAAGCCTTTGGTCACTATACTGTGCTGCCTCCTTGTAAGACAAATGAACTTGCTGTGTTTGGGGGTTGAGCGACGTTTTGTAGGGGAAGGGCCACATGGCCTGAGATTTAAGGAACCTTAGAAAGTGAGCAGGGTAGGGGAAGAAAGAGCATTCCAGTGAGAGGGGACAGCATGGGCAAAAGCCATGTGG
>CAUYQG010090467.1:0-42481 GCA_963574415.1 Tarsius wallacei | reverse complement strand
ATGGAATACTACGCAGCCATAAAAAAGAACAAAATCATGAATTTCGCAGCAACCTGGATGGAACTAGAGTCTATAATACTGAGTGACCTCTCACAGAAACAAAAAACTGAGTATCACATGTTCTCACTCATATAGTAGACGTTGATCATCCAACATATTACCATAAGAAAATGACTGACAGTGGTGGGAAACTATTGGGGGGGGGAGATGGGATTAATGGTAGTAAATATCTGTCTGGGGATGGGGAGACACCTCTTATTAACAAGGGCGCCTGAATGAAGCATATTTGTATACCTAACCCTTAACTGTACCCCACAATATCATAATAAAAAATATTGAATGTTAAAAAAAAAAGATGTCTTACATCAATCAACTTGTTAGCCTTTCAGTCTCTTCTTATACCTTTGTAATGCATTGTTATCCCTGTTATTCTAATACAATGGACATAGCACTTTCTTTCTATTACTTACCCTTTCAGCAGGATTTGAGACACTCCATAGTTCTGTTTTTTTTGATATATTCTTTACTCGAGCGACAGAACACTCATCTTCCCTTCTACCTGACATGTGGCTCTGCCTTGATCCTTTGTTGAATGCTCCTCCTCTGTGTGACTTTTTTATGCTGCAATTCTCCAGGGTCCCTAATGGGACAGCCTTCTCCACCCACCACATTCTCCATCTATATGATGCCACTAAGTTTTTTACCCAGGACTTTCAGGTTTGTGTTTTCATGGCTGACCTCTCAATCTCTAGGACCTTATTTGGATGACTACTTTGCATCTCCTTTTAGATATTTATAGATATTTTTAAAACCTAACTAGGTGGAAACAACCCAAATGACCATCAAAGTGTGAACAGATAAACAAAATGTGCAATATGCAGCCAATGGAAAATATTCAGACTTTAAAAAGAATTGAATTCTGACACATGCTACAATATGGATCAAATGGAAAACATTATGTTAAATGAAATAAGCCAGACACAAGACAAATATTGTATTAATATGCTGATATGAGACTCTTAGAATGCTCACATTTGAGACAAAAAATAGAATGGTTAATTACCGTTGTCTGCAGAAAGAGAAATGGTAAACTGTTGCTTGTTGGGAACAGAGTCTGTTTGAGATGATGAAAAAGTTCTCTAGATGGTTAAGGACAATGGTTGAGCATAATGTAAATTACTAAGTGCCACTGAACTGTACACTTAATAATGGTTAAGATAATCAATTGTATATTATGTGTACTTTACCATAATTTTTTAAAGACCAGAAATAGAATCTCTAATTCCTATCCTCACCCCTAACAATCTACTTCTTCCCCCAGAACTTCCCTTAACAGCATTATTATTCACTCAGCACCCAGTTGCTGAGGTTGCTGAGGTCTAAAACTTAGGAGTCAAACCTGACTCCCTACACTAGAACCCAACATGAAATTCCTTTCCCAATTCAGTTAATTTTGTCTTCACTATGTGTCTCCAATCTGATCGCTGCTCATCTTCACTACCTAAACCACCTTGGCCTAAAGTGGTCTCTCACCTGTCATATTGCAAAAGTCTTAGCTGATCTTCCCACTTCCACACAACAGAGTTATGCACTCTTTCCAAATGATCACAGACTTTTAAAAATACTTAATGAATATAATTATTTGAGGAATCTAAACTAGTTAAATAATAGAAATGGAGAATAAAATGGTAGTTACCAGGAGTTAGGGTTTGGGGTAAATGGGGATGAAATACAAGACAATAAATTTTAGAGATCTTCTGTATAACATAGTACCTATAGTTAATAATACAATAGCTGTCTCATTTATTTTACAGTATGTCAAAAAACGGATCTCTTTTTAAGTGTACTTGCCATATAAGCAAGAAAAAGAATATATGGGCATTTTGGAGGTGATTGTATGTTGAGTACCTTGATTATGTTGATTGTATGTATCATAGATGTATGCCTATATGCAAACTCATGACGAAGTGTAATATTTTATAAATCAGTTATACTTCAATAAAACTTAAAAAATAAATATGCAAAATAAAACATTGTTTACTTACATTTAAAATGTAAACAGATCATGTTACATTTCTTTCTAAAAGCAGTGTCATATAAACCCGTAATATTTTTTATAAAAAAATTAATTTCTCTTACCATGACCTACCAAGCTTTACTTAATGTAATCTTTTGCTATTTTCAAACTCTCCCTTGTTTCTCTCTTCTTGATCTTAAACCTTAATAATAATAATCTTCATTCTGACTAGCCATTGAGTTCAGGACTTATTTCACCCAGTTACAAGTTATTCTGAGGGACTACAAATTGCCCTTGAATTAAGAGATCTTTGCAGTTATTTTATCATCCTAGGTACATAAAGGAGGATATGGAAAGATACCCAGGTCATTCTACAAAAACAAGATATTAATGCTCACCTGGTGCATAGGCCTGATCCACTTTTCTCTATCGACACACATATCCCTGGGTGATTTCTCCACATCATTCATTGTCTGTGTATCATCCATTGCCTGTTGTGTGTAAAGGCTGGTTCTGTTTTCTGAATATTAAGTAATGGCACAACTTTGAGTAATCACGACGAAGGAACCAGCAATAAAATGATGACTCATAATGGAACCCTCAAGGGATCAGCAAAATGGCTGAAAAAATTCTTTTGCTATTCAGTAGAGGCAATTTTTTTGGCTGAAATTCAATTTTTAAAACATTCATTTCAAATGAAAAATGAAATTCAATTTTTAAATCATTCAATTTTTTTTTTTTTGAGTTGGAGTATCACTCAGTCGCCCAGACTGGAGTGCAGTGGCTGCTCCTGGCCACCGCAGCTCGACCTGCTGGGCTCCGGCGATCCTTCCGCCTCAGCCTTCCAAGTAGCTGGAACTGCAGGTGCGCGCTACCACGCCCGGCTGATTTTTTGATTTATTGTAGAGATGAGGTCTCACCAAGTTGCCCAGGCGGGTCTCGAACCCGCGGGCTCGGGCAATCCACTCACCTCAGCCTCCCAAAGCGTGGAATTACAGGCTGAGCCACCGAGCCCGGTTGACCATTCAATTTTTCAACCATTTCAATTTTTGAACCACTTCAATTTTTGAACCATTTCAATTTTTAAAACTTTCATTTAAATTTTTCTGTTCATTATTGCATTAGGGACTTTAGAATACATAAATAGAACTTGTTTTCTGACCAAACCGAAAGCAAGTGAAAAACGTGTGAAATTTAAGTATGAAGTGTATTATTGCTAATATTATATGACAAATACAAAGCAGGTGCTATTAAATATGCTATTGAAATACTAAAGAAATAAACTGTGGGATTTGGGTAATTTCCGGAGGCAAATGATTTTCGTGATGGTTTCTGAGTATTAGAGAGGTTTCAAGATATAACGAAAGGCATTCTAAGTGAAAAGAGCTGAGGCTTAGGAAAATTTGCATTTTTCTCGTAATTCATATATGTGGTCATAATTTCATTGGTTTAACAGCCATTAGATAATTTCTTTTTAGAAATAACTAATAAGCTAGTTGCTCAATCTTTTATGGGCGGTTTGTCTTTTTCTCATTTATTTGAAAATATATCTGTTCTAGAGCTGAGTACTTTTTTATGTGTATTGTGAAAAATAATTTTCTACATCTGTGGCTTGCATTTTTATTCTTTTACTTTTTTTTTTTTTTTTTTGAGTTGGAGTCTCACTCTGTCGCCCAGACTGGAGTGCAGTGGCCGCTCCCGGCCACTGCAGCCTCGACCTGCTGGGCTCCGGTGATCCTCCCGCCTCAGCCTTCCAAGTAGCTGGAACTCCAGGCGCGCGCAACCATGCCTGGCTAATTTTTTGATTTATTGTAGAGATGAGGTCTCGCCAAGTTGCCCAGGCGGGTCTCGAACCCGCGTGCTCAGGCAATCCACTCACCTTGGCCTCCCAAAGTGCTGGGATTACAGGCTGAGCCACCGAGCCCAGCCATTTTTTAAAAAAAATTAATTGACAAATAATTGCACTTATTCATAGTAGTATTTTCATACATATAATGTATAGTAATCAGATCAGGACAATTAGCATATTGATCAACTCCAACATTTATTATTTCTTTGTATGGGGAAAATTCAATATCATCCTTCTAGCTATTTGAAACTATGTTATATATTATTGTCAACTATATTCCTTTTATAGTGCTATGAATCATTGGAACTTTTTCCTCTTGCCAAGCTGTAACTTTGTACATTTTAACAATTCTCTGCCTATCTCTCAACCTCTTATATAGTTTGTTCTGCTTTTTACTTCTATGAGATCAACTTTTTAAGGTTTCCACATATGAAAATAGGTGTTTAACTTTCTGTTCCTGACTAATTTTACTTCATATATTGCAGTCCATCCATGTTAGTGCGGATGACAGGACTTTTATTCTTGTTCTAATGACTGAATAGCATTTCCCTGTGTATATAAAACACTTTTTAAAAATTCATTCATCAGTTGTTAGACACCTAGGCTGATTCCATATCTTGGCTATTATGAATAGTGTTGCAATAAGCATAATAAACATGGGAGTAAATATGCATCTTTCATATAATATTTTTTCCTTTGGATCAATGCCCAATAGTGGGATTCCTGGATCACATGTTAGTTCTATTTGAGGAAACTTCCTGCTGTTCTCCATAGTGGCTATACTTAGTTTACATTCCCACCAACAATGTATAAAAGTGCCCTTTTCTCTGCATTCTCATTAGCATGTTTTTTTGTCTTTTTGATAACAGCTATCCTAACTGGGGTACGATGATACTTAAATGTGGTTTTGATTTGCATTTCTCTGATAAATAATGGTTCTCATCATCTTAAAGCATATTATTTGGCCATTTGTATATATCTCCTTTTGAGAAATGTCTACTCAGATCATTTGCATATTTTAAAATAAGATTTTTTTGCTGTTGAGATGATTGAGTTTCTTATATATTCTGGACACTAATCTTCTGTTGGATAAGAAGTTTGCAGGTATTTTCTCCCATTCTGCAGGTTGCCTTTTCTCTGTTGATTGTTGACTTTGTTGTGCAGAAGCCAGTTTGATATAATCTCATTGGCTTATCATTGTTTTTGTTGCCTGTGCCTTTGAAGTCTTATTGGTAAAATCTCCAAGACCAATGTCCTGAAGCATTTCTCTTATGTTTTCTTTTAGTAGTTTTATCATTTCAGATATTGCATTTAGGTCTTTGATTCTTCTGAGTTGATATTTGTTTAGGATGAGAGGTAAAGGTCTAGTTTTAGTATTATGCGTATGGATATTCAGTTTTTTTAGCATCATTTCTTGAAGAGTGTGTCCTTTTCTCATTGAGTGTTCCTGAAACTGATGCCAAATATCAGTTGGCTGTAGATATGTGAATGAATGTCTGGGTTCTCCATTCTGTACTATTGGTTTATGTGTTTGTTATTATGCCAATGTCATGCTATTTTGTTTACTACAGTTTTATATAGTATATTTTGAGATCTAGTAATATGATACCTTCAGTTTTGTTCTTTTTGATCAGCATAGCTTTGACTATTTGGGATTTTCTCGTGTTCCATACAAAGTTTGGGATTTCATTTTCTATTTCTGTGAAGAATGACA
The DNA here is from genome assembly GCA_963574415.1 of Tarsius wallacei. NCBI lineage: Eukaryota > Metazoa > Chordata > Mammalia > Primates > Tarsiidae > Tarsius > Tarsius wallacei. The sequence goes on along the minus strand of CAUYQG010090467.1, from coordinate 36,901 downwards.
TTGATATTTTGATAAGAATTGCCTTGAATCTGTAGATCAATTTGGATGTATGATCATTTTAACAATGTTGATTCTCCTGACCCATAAGCATGAGGTGTTCTTCCATTTGTTTGTATCCTCTCTAATATCTTTTGTCTGATTAGTAGATTTTCTTAATTATCAAAGCCATCATGCCCAAATCAGCTGCAGACAGAGAACTCTAAGGGAAATTTTAAAGAAATTGAGTTTAAGATTGTGAAGCATTTCTTTGAAGAATTTTAAAAGGAGATTTTAACAGGTAAACATAGGTTTACCACGACGATCCTGATGACAAAGCACAATCAAAACAATGGCTACCAAGAGGTGGACGAGGTTCTGTCAAAGTCAAAACAGATTGTCACAAGCAGAGATCATGGCAAAAGTTTTTTGTGTTGCTCAAGACATTGTGTTAATTCACTTTGGAAAGCCAAAAAACAATAACATCTGCTTATTATGAGAGTGTTTTGAGAAATTTAGCCAAAGCTTTAGGAGAAAAATGATCAAGACAACTTCATCGGAGAATCCTTTTTCACCATGACAATACTGTTGCTCATTCCTCTCATAAAACAAGAGAAATTTTGTGAGAGTTATGATTGCAAATTTTAAGGTATCATCTTACAGTCCTAATTTGACTCCTTCTGGTTTCTTTTTTTGTTTCCTATTTTTAAAAGTTATGGAAGAGGCACCCATTTTTATCAATAAATAATGTAAAAAGTCCACATTGATGTGGTTAAATTCTCATGACCCTAAGATTTTAAGGGGTGGACTTAAGGGCTGGCATCATCATTTGCAAAAGTGCCTGGATCTTTATGGAGATTATGTTGAGAAATAAAATTTATTTTTTGTTTTAATTTCATTTTCCATGAAGTCTCTCTCTCTCTCTCTCTCTCTATATATATATATATATGTATAAATATATATATAAATATATAATAATAACTATATTATTACTATATATAATATTATATATAAATAATATAGCATGGCATATTATATATAATATATAATACTAATATACTTCATACATATATGGATATATTTGATCTAGTTTATAATCAAGTTCTGAAGATCTTCTCATCCTAAAGATTTTTATCTACTTATTCTACCACTCACAAGAAGTGAGTTAGGTATCATACTCTCTATGATTTTGGGTTTGTCTATTTCCTAATATATTCTTATATCTTTTGAAGTTATGCTTGTAGATGAATACAATAGTTCCTTTTTATCCACAGGGAATATGTTCCAAGACTCACAGTGGATGCCTGAAATTGGGGATAGTATGGACCCCTACATATATGAATATATATATGTATATATATATATATATATATATATATGATAGTTTAAATTGCAAATTAGTCACAGTAAGAGATTAAGAATAATAATTAATAAAAATGAAAAAAATTATAACAATTCATTGTAATAAAAGTTATGTGAATGTGGTCTCTCTCACAACGTCTTATTGTACCATAATCATCTTTCTTCTTCAACTGGTTAACCTTAAATAACTGACATGACAGAAAGTGAAACCATGGATAAGGAAAAATGTCCTGTATCATTACAAAGATTTTTTTTATTTCTATTAATGCTTCTTTTCATGAAGCCTTCATTATCTAATATTAGAACTATCTCTTGGTTAATGTTTGCAGGATATCCAAAATACTATACTCTAAACACTCAATACCATTATTTTAAAATTATATCTCTTATAAACAGCAGAATGCTAGGGCTTTGTATTTTTTCTTTGTGATATATCTCAGTATTTTTCTTAGTTTATGTAGTCTATTTTACATAGCTTATATCTAATAAAGTTTTATTTCTTTTATTTTTTACATCTTTATTTTTGTTTATCTTTTTATATTCTTTCAAGTCTTATTTATTATACCTTATTTATTCAATCAGTTTTTTGTATTTGCATTATTTTTTATCAGTCTTTTAATGTTTATCCTAGAAATTGAAACATGCATTCTCAATTTAATATCATCTAATATGTATTATTAATTCACCATTTCTCATTCTTGACAATGCCTTGTTCTTTCTACCTGAAAGATTAACATTTGAATTGTTTTGAATACTGATCTGTTGACAATTATTTATTTTTCTCCCCCCCCCAAAAATTTTTCCCTTTATTTTTATTCTTGAAAGTTCATTTTATAAACCAAAGAATTGTAGACCAGCAGTTATATTTATGGCATGAAGTTATTTCATTGTCTTCTGCATTTTTGTTTGTTGAGGTCAGCTACCAATCTTATTTTCCTTCCTTTTAAAGATAGGTCTTTTATTTATGACTGCTCTTACAATATCTCTGTGACTCTGGCTTTCAACAGTCTTACCATGATATGTCCAGGTGTTTTTTGTTTGTTCATTTGTTTTTGTATTTATCCTGTTTGGAATTCACCGAGTACTTGAATGGGGTGATATCTTCCCACACTTTTGGAAAAAATCTCAGCCACTATATCTTTTTATACAAGTTTGATTCAATTTCTTTCTTCAACTGGAACTCTATTTTGAGGACTTGGGACCTTTTGATATGTCCCTCATATCACTTATTTCAATTTTAAATGCTTTATTATCTGTAACTATCAGTCGAGATTTGTAGTATTGTCTCATCTGTTCAATTAATCCAGTGCTCGATACTATGATGTCTGTAATTAAACAATTTCCTGATTTCTTTACTTTTTTGTTATCAGATTCTGCCTTCGTTATCAAATGTCTAATCTATGTTTCTTCACATAGTATGCTTATTTTTTCTTCCATTTTCTCTAAAATACTAATCATAGTGGGATTTTTGTGTGTGTGCGAGTTATCATCTTTTCCACTCTGTGAATCAACACTTAGCCTCTAGCTTTTCTTTTCCTACCTTTTGGTTTTTTATATTTTTATTATCTATCACGTTTCACCTTTTGCTATCTGTTGCATCTTACTGTATGCTATGTTTTATATTTGATAGAGTGATAGAAGCTCTCGGTGGTATCACCTTCTTGAGAAGTTTTCATATTTCTTCTGTTTGAAAAATAGGCTGCGACTGACAATTTCCACACAATTTGGATTGAGTTAGGTCAAAAAATGATATATTTTTAGTAAGACTCATATTCTTTACAGAGTTCACATTGAGAGCCCAAGTGCCAGAATTTTTATTTTCTCAACTTTAAAAAGCATTACATGATTGATTTTCTGATACACAAAGCTTCGCACCTCAGTTCTGTAGACTACATCCCAAGCTTATTCACAACCATGAGTCCCCGTCAGCATGGTAAATGTGTTAAAAGAGAGACAGCACATGTGTTTGAGGCAAACCCTATTCTACTAAATCTTTTCTTTCTCATGTACAACAGGATTATAGCTATTTCTGCCTTTAGAAGCTTCACCCTATCACCTCAGTCTCCCACAGAGGTAAATATAGCATAAAGAAAAGTGGTTTTGAGTTTGATACCCCTGCATTTTAAATTTATCAGTCTAGTCTTGTCTAGGCACTAAAAGGTGTCCAGGTTTCTCTTTTTCTCAGAGTAACTCTGTATTGGCCAAGCCTGACATCAAGTGTTCCAAGGAAAAACAGTACTGACAATGAAGAACTGTCTTCCCTTCTCTGCAATTTTGAGGTCTTCTTCTTTTTACTTAAAAGCAAAACAAAGGATTTACAGCAAAAAAAAATTAAAAATTGATTTGGTATAATCTTTTTTTCCCCAGAAGAATAACTTGCCTTCCTAAATGTAACACAGCCTGCTTAAAGTTATAAGCACCTTCTTTATCTCATTTTATAACCAAAGTAACACAGAAGTTGAGAGATAACTGTTATTATCATCCCACTCTATTTTGAAGTAAACTGTCTGTAAATTTAAGTAACTTTCCAAAGATGGTGAAGGGCAATGGTAAGGAAAAACTAAAGTAAATTAACAAAATAAAATAAAACATATGAAGCCTCCTCACTTATGCTTTCTCCATTATCCCAACATTAGTACTATAACAGTCAGGATTCAGTCAGAAGATGGGAAACCACATCAGTAATTTTGGAGACATAGAATTAAACATAAATAATTTGGTAAAAACAGTTGTTGAAGAACAGAACAAGGTAATGCAAATGCCATACTGATGGGAGCTCAAAGTAGACAGCCGGCCTCTCTCTGAGGGTGCTAAAACATACCTACGTAACTGCCACAAGTCACCAAAATTGAGCAAAACAGTATGTGGTTAAAACTGGCCCAAACCAGCTGGAGTCAAGATGGCTACCTAAATGACCCAGTTCTAAACTTTACCTTCATTATAATTTAATTAGCATAAAATTATCCTAGGGAGATCACCCACTCCTATCATGCACCTGACACCATGACAGAGAAAAGCTCATACGTGGTTTAAAAAATGGACAACTCCTCAGTTCCAGGAATTGCCCACCCCTTTCCCAGGAAAATTCACCTCTTTAATAGAATATTCCAGTTCTTTATTATTTTAACTCATAGAAACCAGCGACCCCTGAGCAACACTTTCTTATGCTCATACTTCTCCTAAAGTGAGTATTATCCTGTCACCTTCATTTTCAATAAATCTGCTATTGCTTTGCTATTTTTAACTGGCTCTTAAATTGTTTCCCGCTGCAAAGTCAGGGACCCTCATAAGCCCACCAGTAACAATATTACTAATTGGTTACTAAGTATAAAGTACTAGCTATATGAAAGTGATTTCATTCATGAAGTTAAGGAGCAAATGGAAGAAACTGGGGCTATTTGAACCTAGAACACTGTAGGAATGGCTCCATGGATCTGGGACCCAGAACTCTAACAGAAAGTATGGCTAAGTTGAGAGCCCAAAGAGCAGGAATTCATAACTCTGAGGTTCACACACCAGACAGCTGTACTGATATGCCTGAGGCAGACAATGAGGTGAGTCTGGAGGGAATTAAAAAAATGTAAGAGGATAGGCTGGGTATGGTGTCTCATGCCTATAATCCCAGAACTTTGGGAGGCCAAGGCAGGAAGACTGCTTGAGGTCAGGAGTTCGAGATCAACTTAGGCAACATGGCAAGATCTTGTCTCTACAAAAAAAAAATTATCTGGGTGTATTGGCACGTGCCTGTGATCACAGTTACTCGGGAGGCTGAGACAGGAGGATCTCCGGAGCTCAGGAGGTCGAGGCTGCAGCGAGTCGTGAAACGAGGCTGCAGTGAGCCACTGAAGACCAGCTTGGGCAATAGCGTGAGACTCCGATTAAAAAAAAATAGGGAGACAGAGTGAGAGAATAAATAAGTAAATAAATAAATATGGAAGGGAAACACTGTTATCAACAGGAGGAAAATATATGCCCCCAGGTTTCTAACTCACTACTCATTCTCCCTACTGCAGAGCCGTAATATGGTTTCTGTAAGGCATAGTACAAAAGGGGAAAGGGCTTGGAAGCTGAAATATGGTTTCTGTAAGGCAGAAATATGGTTTCTGTAAGGCATAGTACAAACGGGGAAAGGGCTTGGGAGCTGAAGGGCAGAAACTTAAAAACTGATACATGGCGTGTATGCCACACCTTTTTCCAAGAAACATGAAGCCATCAATTCTAGGAAAAATCAATCTTCAAATTATGTAAAACAATGAAGGATAAGTAGAAACACACTAGGAATTAGTTCTTTTAATGGATACTTTTTTGGGATACAGTTTTGGAAATTGGTACTGATTACTTTTGTTTCCCACGTTCACTCTGGGAAGGTAATCTGCCACTTTGACTTTGACTCTGGGAAGGCAATCTGCCAGGTTGACTTTGAGTTTTTTCCTTTCCTTTTGCAGATGGAGTCTGGACATTTTGCCGATTGGGTATAGGCTTTTTTTTCTTACAAAGCCAACACAGGCAACATAATAAAACAAACAAAACAAAAAACAACAGTAAACACAGGTAACAAAACTTTTTTGTTGGCTTTCTCCTGGGGGGTGGGCCACTGTCAATACTACCTCCATAGCCTTTTAATAGGCAATTGGGAGGGTCCCACAGATAGTTGCAATGGCAGTGATGTTTATTGTTGCAGATGCCTCTTCTGTTACAAAATGCAGGTGAACAATTACTATCCAGGATAGCTATATGGACACAGTGCTTCTGGATGCAGATATGATCTGTACCACACTCTGTGCCATCTTTCACTTCACCTATATCAGGTCCTTTCATTCCAAAATGGTAATCAGTACCCCAGCACATGACATCATTGAAGTTAGCCCAATGCACAGTAGTATGATCACTCAGATAGGGAATTTCTTTTACATCCTTACACTGAATTCTTCCACACTGGACATCTGAGGTATTGCATTTTATGTATGTAGCACCTTTGATACCACAGTGACCTATACGTTCACCTAGGATATTTATTTTTCTGTAGCAAGTCTGACTTGCAGTCTTTGCCCCTCTGCCAAAAATCTGCCTGCAATGTTCATTGCGGTCATTACATCTCTTTTCATAGCAATAGGCACTGATATTACAGGGAATTCCATCTTCCACATATACATCATCTGGGCACTTATGGGAAGTTCCGTTGCACCACTCTGGAAGATCACATTTGTTGATTTCCTTTCTACACACTACTCCTGATGGTAAAAACTTACAGTCTTTGCAGCAAAGCCCATGAGCACAAGTAGCTCCATCAACCAGAGTGCAATTTGGCATACAACAAGGATCTTTTGCACAACTCTTTAAAGGTCCACAGTCACACTCCTCTTCTTCTTCAACAACACCATTGCCACAGCGTGTCCGGTTAAAAATGTCCGCTGTGTACATATTTTCAAACAAACATGTTGACCTCTCAACAGTATAGTGCCAAAAATAAGCATGACTACAATTGCTAAATTTTGTTGTTGGTGGGTTATTTTCATGCATTATGCACATAGGTTGTGCACAGGTGCATGGATAATAATCGTGATTCATGCCCAAATTATGACCTAGATGATGAGCCACCGCAATTCCACAAATGCCCAGAGTTTTGTTTATGAAGGTAACAATTGCACAACTCCTGTGTGCTTGACAAATGCTTCTAGATATAGCTAAGCCACTTAAGCCTCTTAATCCTTGATTTATGAAGAGATGCGTAGTATCGTGTCGTATCCGAGGGACAATGTTTGCCAGCTTCCACTGGCAAAATACGCGTGAAGATTTCCAGACATCATCTACTACAATTGGGTTTCTATTCGTCCAGATCTCCAGACCAAATAATAACACATTAACACCAATTACACCAACAATGGAATCTGCTATATTTACAATAACATATAGATCATCCAGCAACTTTGATTCATTTTTTCCATAGTGAACGTATAGATATTTATCTATCACAACCATAATTTCAATACGCCTAAAATGGATCCACCAGCCCATAGGAGCACTTTGCTTCAGAGTGAAATTATCCATTTCTTCAAATTCCATCTGGCCTGCTAGCTCATTTTGCACAAATCCAGATCTCATGGTTGGAAATTGTGTCTCTTCGCTGTCCATTTTGTAGACTAGATGTTCAAATGTGGTAGAAAACACCATGGGCTTTATTTCATAAGCAGAGTCATCTATCTGTAATATTCCTTGAAAGCCCCCAAAACAGGTACTAAGAGAAACCAAGGATTCTGGGTCCCCTTCCACATAACCATGATAGTAGCAGTCATTCCGGACAAAAGGCTGATCCTCAAGGAGAGCCCCCTGGTCTGTGTAGGTAAACACTGGTAGGTGTTTGGACAGTAAAAGCTTCTTGGCTTTTATGTGGACAATGTGTCTCTGGCCTCCAAAGTAGAGGCTGTAGGATATCCAGCCTCGAGGTTCCATGCCTCTGGCAGTGCCAGTTAATCTCTTGGGTATCACCACCTCTGGGGTGGTGCGATATTGGGGGTGTTCAGCCTGGATGTGTCCAGAACAGGACAGGAACACCCCAAGCCAGTATAGCAGGAGTAAGAGCTTCATGTTCAGCAAAGCCTCAACATCATGTGATTATGAAGCCACAGTTATGGAAACACTGGTTCAGAGGAGAAGTCAGGTCTAGAGTCACAGCTAGTCTGCTTTTTCTGCACTGGTCAGTGTGCAATGCTAGTCATTAAAAATCTGTCTTCTGGCAGAGTTGAACCATCAGAACTGCAGCCCTACAAGTAAAATGAAAAGCAGCATGTGGATGAGTGTGGTTATGAGAGGATGCAGTAGGGGCGGGGAGAAAGAGAACAGCATGAGATAAAAGTGGTGAAGTGCTTTAATCAAGTAATGACTCAAGAAACTGCCTGGAATTTGCTCTTAAATATCAATAGGGAAGAAAGGAGCAGGGAGTGTACAAGAAACCAAAATTGGCCATATTGGTAGTTACTGAATGTGGATGATAGGAAAATAGATTTATAGTACTGTTTTCTAAATATATGAATATTAGCAATTAGTTCAACAATAAATAACTAAAACAAAAAAATTGTAAAGATAAGCTTATCGTATATCTTACATTGCTGAGGCAACCCCAATTCACATATGTTGAATTGTCATAAACATTAATAACTTTTCTTTTCAACTTCAGATGATAAATTATCTGGTGATATTATCTAAGAGACATTTTAAAAAAACACTCTCATACTATTTTTAAAGTTGTCATGGTACTTACCATACACCTCCCTATGGCACAATATTTACCTAATTTTCTTTTTCTTCCCCAACTTCATCTTCTCAACAGCCTTGTCTGGTTGGAAAATACTCACGAGCATCATTGGTGTCATTCATAAGTGCTAGCATCTCATATAATGCTTGGATTAATTATTAACATAAAAAATCATGGTCAACTTGATGGTGATTGTTTTGAGAGTGATATACGTGTTGCTCAAAATGTGTTTACACTTGATTACATTTTTAAAGAAGAATATTTTTCAGTATCTGTGGCCAATTTGTGTTGTAGAACAAATTGGTATAGATTCAGTTTTCCCTGTGTTTTCTTCCAAATACAGCTTAACACCTGAAACAAGTCAATGGACAACAACAAAAAGACCCTGAAAGCTGAAAAGAAAAATTATGACTAGTGACCTCTGGACTTGAGGAACGACAGTAGGGTGAGTTATCTGAGTTTTCTTCTTATCTCTCATCTATATTCCAAACTGGGTGCTAGACAGGTATTTAACCCCAAACTTCCAGCAGGCATGGTCAAAAACAAACAAACCAAACCCTGGAGACAAGATTTCACTTTCTGGTCAAATGACTGAAAATGGAAAAGCTCAACAAAGACCCAGTGAGGTACTCCAGTGTTTTGTTTTTGTTTTTGTTTTTTTGAAGTCAGGATGCGTGTGTGCTGATGCACCCATAGTGGCAATTTCAGAGTTGGCAGGCTTACCCAAAATGCGTTCCACACTCAGTGCACTAGTTTGCTGTCCATTCCACACATATTCACAACATCACCACGCTGGGCGACCAATCTAACCATCATTCAATAACTGGGTAACTAGTTAACTAATCTGCCTTTAGAGACAGCAGTGATGCCCTAGCTGGCTGACTCAACCCCGCTTCACCATTGTGGAAGGGAAATGGAACCTGAAGTAGCCATAGAGGTATCATTCATAATACCGGATATATCTTAGCCCTCTACCAAATGATGAAGGAAGACCTAAGCTCACTAGTTTCTGTCCCTCCCATCTCCAGGCCTGAAAATAGTCCAACCACATAAGTGTGCCAGGAAGGGCCTTCTACCCCAGGTGACAACAGCAAGATTAAGCTGGAACCCCTTCTGAATCAAAAGAGCAGAGCCGATTAGGTTAACATTAAAAGCGCTATCAAAATTAAACTTTTTTTGGAACTCAGCCCACAAAAAGCATTTCAGAATGTTTGCTCTAAATATTTAAAAAGGTAACTGTCTCCTGAAACATAAAATTTAAAAGTATCAAGGGAGATATCAGTGAGACGGCAGAGTAGGAAGTTCTGCTCCCTCCTTCCCCCACAAGTACACTCATTCAACAATTTGTAGACAGATTCTCTTTGTGAGAAATTTTGAAGCCAAATGAAAGATTGCTGCACCATAGGAAAGTGCATATTCAGAATCACCAGAGTTGATAGATTCAAAACACCCTCTTAGTGGAGTCCCTGTCCCTAGTATACCACCATAAAATCAGAAAGAGAACACCCAACTCTCAGCTTTGTCAAGTGGTTGGAAGAGGTTGATTTGTATCCAGTGCTTCAAATTTTCTAAGGGGAGGACTTTCCACAAGACTGGCTTCTGTTTTGTCAGTCTTGGAGCTTTTATTGGTCTGCCACAGTCTAACTGTCTAGGGAGAATGGAAATGGTGGCTTAGGTTGTAGATGCCATAGATCCTCCCCCTTCTCAGCAAAGAATAAGCGTCTGAGAAATCCCATCCCTCAACTCCCCACAAGGATGAAAAGAGTTGATCTTTGCATTCAGCACCCCAGCTTCTCCATGGCTTCCCAAAGAACTAACATCTGTTTGACCAGTTTTAGAGTTCCAATGGGGCCAGCACAGTCTAAACACATGGGAAAATGAAGAAAGGGCTTGGACTGGTAAACATCATAGATCTGCAATACTTCTTAGCACAGACAGAGAGAGAGAGAGAGAGAACAGACAAAAAATCCCAGTTCTCAGCTTTCCCCTGAGGAAGGAAAGAGTTGATGATGGTTCAAATAGGCAACTTTATTCAGGGTTCTCCAAAGAGCTTGTATCTAACTAGCTGTTCTGACTTCTGACTGCTCTGAGGGAAGAACAGAGATGGAAGGACTGATAGACATCATGGATTCCCCCTCTCTACTCAGTACAAAGCAAGCATACTAAATACTCCTACTCTCAGCTTTCTTCTAGAGAGTGAAAGAATATATCATATGCCCAGCACCCTAACTTCTCTGGACTACACGAAGATCTAGTATATGATTTGCTATTCTTAGATCTCTGTTGGATATGGTAAAATCTAGCCACCTAGAGGAGAAGAAAAATGGTAGTTTGAACTGGTTGATTCAATAGCTCCCCACCCTGGATCAACACAGAAAAAATTGACAAAAAACACTACTGCTTGCTTCTCCATGGAGTGAGAAAGAGTTTGTAGAAGGGCCAGATTTTCTAGTCTTGCTGATTGGTGGATGGTTTCTGTACATGACCATTCTGAAAATATTGAGACAGATCATACTGTGTCTAATGTGCAAGCATCAACACATAAAATTGTTAAAATGTAGAAAGAGACAAAGGTATCCCAAAGAAAGGATTAAGATAAGTCCTGAAACCTACGCTAGCGAAGCATGCCTATATGATTTGCCTGACATAGAATGCAAAATAACCCTAATAAAGATGCTTACTGAAGTCAAGATAACAATGCACAAAGTTAGAATTGCAACAGAGATAGAAAATATTTTTTAAAATACCAAAATAGAAATCATGAAACTGAGGAACACAGTAAGCACATTAAAAAAATTTAGAGAGCGTCAACAGTAGACTAGATAAAGCAAAAGAAAGGATTAGTGTATAGTAAGTCCCCTGCTTGTAAATATTTAAGTTGCAAGCTTTCAAAGATGCGAACATTCATTTACATGTCAAATCACGTAAGTTAGTTCATATGTCTGATGTACATTCTGTTCCTGTATGCTAGCTTTTATACTGCACTGTACCACTGAACTTTTCAAAGTACTGTAATGAAAGATTGAAATGATTTTTTGTGTGTTTATTTTTATGTATTATTTGTGTGAAAATTATATAAACCTATTACAGTACAGTACTCTATAGCTGATTGTGTTAGTTGGGTACCCGGGTTAACTTTGTTGGACTTACAAATTGGACAAGCTATTAGAATGGAACTCATTTGTGTATAGGGGAATTACCATATTTGAAAACAATATTATTGGAAATCAGTCAGAGGAGCAAAAAGACAAAAAACAATCAGTGTAAACTTAAGAAATTTATAAGACATCTTCAAGGAGATCAATAAATGCATTAAAGGTGTCTCAGAGGAGACTAGAGAGAGACGGGGCCAGAATGCTATTTAAATATATAATGACTTGAACACTTCCCATTTCCATAATAGGAAAGAAGTAAACATTCAGATTCATGAAGCCCAAAACTTCCCAAATAAGATGAACTCAAAGAAATTTGCATTGAGACACATTATAATCGAATTGTCAAAAGTCAAAGACAAAGAAATCAGGAAAAGTTACTTTTCACATATAAGGAATGTCCATGAAACTGACAGTGAATTTTTCAGCAGAAATCTGAAGGGAGTGGGATGATATATTCAAATTTCTGCAAGAAAAAAAAAGTTGTGCCAATCAAGAACACTATACATAGCCTTCATTAACAAGGAAAGAGACTATTTTGGATAAACAAAAGCTGAGAGAGTTCATCACCAGTTGACCCACTTTACAAACAAAGCTAAAAAGAGTTATTCAAGTTGACATAATAGAACACTAAGCAGTAACAATATAGCATAAGAAAGTATGAAACATGATAAAGGTAAGTATATAGGAAAATACAAATTCTGTATTACTGCAATAATGCTGCATAAATGATTTTTTATTCATAAAAATACTTATACATATTTAAGGAGTACAACATGATATTTTGATATACATATACATAGTGAAATAATTACTATAGTAATCATGACTTTCATTCTAGCAAAAAAACAAAAGATAAAAGTATTAAAAAAATACTAAAAATATTAAAAGATAAGCAATATGAATAGATGTATATTGTAGGAACAATAAAATTAAGTGTGGGGTGCAATTCAAAGATTCTGTGTGTGACTATAGAGTTTCTGTTTTCCATCAAATTTAAGTTATCAGCTAACAGAAGGCAATAAAAGCATACGTACACTTATACAAAATCACAAAACACAAAGGAAGATAGCAAGAGAGCAAAAGATTGACAAAACACTACATGACTAATAGAAAAGAACTAACAAAATCACAATAATAAATTCATCTTTATCAAATAATTACTTTAAATGTAAATGGATTAAAGTTTTCAATTAAAAGAAAACCAAGTGATTGAATAAGAAAAATAAATAAATAAAAAAGACCCAATTATATGTCATCTACAAGAAATTCAGTTTAGTTTTATGAACATATAGTGGTTGAAAATTAAGGGACAGAAAAAGAAATATCCCATGCAAACAGTAGCCAAGGTAACTACACACAAGACAGACAAGTAAAGAACTGTCCCAGAGCCAAAGGAGGACATTATATAGTGATAACAACGTCATTGTCACAGAGACACAGGACATTATATTAAAAAATAAAATATTCATCCACTAGGAAGATGTATCAATTTTTGACATACATGTATCTAACACAGCACATAAATGTATAAAGCAAACATTGACAGAAATAAAGGGAGAAACAGAGAGTAATACAATAAAATAGTAAGACACTTCAGTACTCTACTTTCAATAATGTATAGAACCTCTGGACAGTAGGTCAATATAGAAACAGAAAACTCGAACAGCATATGAACCAACTACACTTAACAGACATATATGGATTAGTTTGAAAGCAGGATTTATCGAGAGGACAGAAAAGCTCCCAGAGGGGAGGGGGCCTGAGGGATTTGCTTGAAGTAGTTTATTAAACAGCAACTGAATAAACATGTTTCTCAAGTTTACATGGAATATTTCCATAATATACCAAAATATAGAGTAAAAAAAAAAACGTAACAAATATAACAACACTGAAATTCCATCATATGTCTTTTCTGCAATGAAACGAATAGGCGAAGTAAAATTGGAAAGTTTACAAAGCAATATACCCTTTAACATTCACTGAATTCAACAAGAAATCAAAAAGAAACTTATAAAGCACCTCAAGTCAAATGAACAAACAACATACTGAAATTTACAGGATGCAGTAAAAGTGGTACCAACAACATACTGAAGCTTACAGGATGCAGTCAAAGTGGTACCAAAGAGGGACATTCTTAGAAATAAATGTCTACGTTAAAAATGGAGATCTCAAAAAACAATCTAACTCTAAGAACTAGCAAAAGAAAAACAAAATAATACCAAAGATGGTAGAAGAAAGAAAACAACAAACATTAGAGAAATAAAATAGAATAATTTTTAAATATAAAAAAATAAAACTGAGGTGTTTTAAATAAGATACACAAAATTAGCCTTAGCAAGAAAAAGAGAAGACTCAAATAAAGTTATGAATGAAAGAGGAAACATTACCACCAATGCCACAGAAATTAAACAGATCATCAGAGGATGCTGTGAAGGGGATTTGCATGGAACATTTTGGCTATAATATAGATTTTAATACTGCCTTGGTATGTTTATTTTTCTTGCAGCTTCCTATGAATATGATAACAAATTGCTACAATCTCAATATTATAAATCAACACAAATTTACTATCTTACAGTTGAATAGTTCTGAAGGCTTAGGTTGGTCTCACTGGTTAAAAAGGAGTCAGCAGCAATGAGTTTCTTTCTGAAGGTTCAAAGGGACTATCTGTTTCCCTTCCATTTCCAGCTTATAGAAATCATTCACATTCTATGTATGGTTCATAGATTCATTCTTCCATTCTCAATAGTGGCTATAGATAGCAAATCAAATATTTCTCATGCCACTTTATTCTGACTCTGCTTCGCCTTTCTCTTTCACAATAAAGATCTTGGGATTACATTAGACTCACTTAGATAATACAGAGAAATTTCCCTATTTTAAGGTCAGTTGATTAGTAATGTTGATTCTATATGCATCCTTAATTCCCTGTAAATCATGTAAATTAACATCCTTGCAGGTTTCAGGGCAGGAACATTTCTGAGAGACAGTTGTTTTAAATACTGCATCTTCTTTACTTTATAAATTTCCAGTAATTAGTATTGCTATCTTTTAATCTATGCCATTTTTATTTTTGTGATTTGTTTCTTTCAGAAATGTACAGCACATGTCTTTTTCTTTGTTTTTATTAAAGTGTTATCATAAAAATTATATCACTTACAGTTAGTGAGGGTGTAGGGAGAGAGGTGCCTTCTAATACAAAGTATAGAAAGATAAGTCAAGTTCCACACTGAAGAGAAAAGGTAACAATAGGGTCAATATCCAGAATTTCCTTTTAAAAAAATATTCCCAAGTAATATTCAGTGATTTACCAAGGATTTATAGGGGAAAAAACTTTATCATGGCATTACTCATAATATTAAAAAATGTGAACAGTTTCCAACTTTGGGGAAATAGCTAAATTAATCATACTTCATTTTTAAGTAAAATGATATATAATTAGTATAAATTATATTTTCAAAAGATAGTAGTTGATTCATCAAAATGTTTGGTATTTATTTCTAAATGCAAAAAACTGAAAGAAAATAACTAACATGATACTAATTTTAAAAGATGATGTTTGTATAAAATTTATGTATGTACAACACTGTAAACATTTCTGTATTTTTGAGCTGGAGTCACTCTGTCGCCCAGACTGGAGTGCAGTGGCCGCTCCCAGCCACCGCAGCCTCGACCTGCTGGGCTCCGGCGATCCTTCCGCCTCAGCCTTCCGAGTACCCGGAATTACAGGCACGCGCTACCACGCCCGGCTAATTTTTTGATTTATTGTAGAGATGAGGTCTCCCCAAGTTGCCCAGGCGGGTCTCGAACCTGCGAGCTCAGGCAATCCACTCACCTCAGCCTCCCAAAGCACGGAATTACAGGCTGAGCCACTGAGCCCGGCTGCCCCCTATTTCTTTAAAATGAATTCATAGAGATTAGACTGCTGAATAAATGTATATGGGCATTCTTAAGGCTTTTGATACATACTATCATATTGTCCTTTCCCAAATTTTGCACCATCATCCTATGGTCAGAATAGAAGAGTTTCTGTTTCATTGCTTTGTCTCCAAGTCCAGATGCTCCTGATCTTAGGTAGTCAGAGCTTGAGTTCAGACACAAGGATTTGCATCAGGTAAGAGAGAGAGAGGGAGAGAGAGGGAGAGAGAGAGAAAGAGAGAGAGAGAGAGAGAGAGAGAGAGAGAGAGATTTTCTGCAAGGATCATTTTCAGCCTGGACAGGCACTGAGCGTTCTAAGCTGCCTTTGTCTGCTGTTACATTTACCTTGAAACCTTGTCTCAAATCAGCCAAGCTAATGGAGGAGGCTCACCAGATGATAGAAAAACTAATGGGGCACTTGTTCAACACACCGCATCAGCAGACTGTTCAGTTTTCTCTGTGACAATGGCCAAGTCAGCCCCACCCCTCTGATTTCAGTGAAAGGGGAGAGGGCAACTGGCAAATTGAATCCATTAACGGAATGACTTGGCAAAAGGACAGATAAAGGAGAGAGTGAGAACAAGGACTTCTAGATGCATTTGCTGACAGTTGATTCATAACTTTGGGGAAAGTTAAAGAGCTACATGCACAGAGAGGGACCAGAGTTTTGCTTCTGGATACAATACAGTGTGTGGAGGTGGGGAAGGCACATTTTTTTTTTTTACGTTAAAAAAAAGAAAAGTTTATTTAAAAGTAAATTAAAGAGAGAAAGAGAAGGGAGAGAGAAAATTTACCTCCCCAAGGTGGCAGAGGGGGCCAAAGCCAGAAAGCGTGGTGACAACCACAGCTCAAAGAGCGCATGACCACACCAGAGTCTAGCAAGGCAATGGCCCTAGGGAAGGACATCTTAAGGGGAGACACTGCTTCAAAGATTCATGGGAATCTGGGAGAAGAGGAATTCTCAGATGATAATGTCACTGTGTTTCTCTCTCATGTTCTTTTGTGTTTCTACAATAATGATATTTACTAAGTATAAAAGAAAAGAACATTTTTTTTTTTAGTTGGAACCTCAGTCTGTCACCCAGGCTGTAGTGCAATGGTACAATCACAGCTCACCAAAGCCTCAACCTCCTCGGTTCAGGCAATCCTGTGTCAGTCTCCTGAATGACTGCACGCCACCATGTCCAGCTAATTTTTTTTTGGTAGAGACAAGGTCTTGCTATGTTGCCTAGGCTCAAGCAATTCTTCTGTTTTGGCTTCCCAAAGTGCTGAGATTACAGGTATAAGCCACCATGCCTGGCCAGAAGAAATTTTAAGTAGAGGTTAAATACTATAAAGCATTCACTCTAAACTTTAGTATATTTATGCACGTGCTTTTGTTTTATGTATAAATAGGCTCATGCATGTACACACGCATATCCTTTGTACATCTCTATAGCCCTGTAATAAATAGGATGTTTTAGCTACATATTATAAACCTAACTCAAAGGGAATTAAATAATAAGGACATTTATTATTAATAAGAAGGCCACATAATTTATCAGCCAAACCAGTACATTTTTGTTCAGGATAAATGCTATATCAACTAGTATGCTGGCCCAAATATAAACTGGAATAGTTCTATCAAAACCAGGATGTACAATCACCATATTTATTCTGCATATCAAGATGTCTCTAAGCAGGGTAGTTCCGGTTTAATTCTGGTGCTCAGAGGCATTGGAGCTCTCAAAGTGTCAGTGGCTATCTGTTGCGCATATAGTTTTTCCCTTTAAGCTCAGAGATGGCAGCAAGAATTCCAAGCATCAAGACATCAACATTATCCAAAGGCATTGGCTTTGAAGGGGAAGGAACCCATTTCCTGGAAGCCCTCAGCAGACTTTCCATCACATTCATTGGTCAGAATTGTGTCGCATCCACGCTTCAGCCATCAATGACAAGGGCAGGTAGAATTACTACGATTAGTTTTGACCAGTCAGGACTCACTCCTCCCGTGGGGTTGAGAAAGGCACAGTCCCACTTCACACAGCTGTTGGAAGAGTGAATAAAACTGAAGTTCAGTTGAAGAGGAGGGGGATGAATGGATGCTAGGTATGCACTCAAGAGGGCCCACAACTCAACCTCTCTGGCCAGATCTCCTATCTGGGATCAGTGAAAAAGCAGAGTGGGGAGACAGCCATAAATGGTCAATGGAATGTACAAACTTTTGCAAATAACAGAGGCCCAACAGTATCTATGTATATAACGATTTAATGTTAAGAGAATCTTTGTATCCTTTGTCTCTCTAGGTCTTCACAACAACTCTGTGAGATTAGTAGTATATGTAAAAGATTGCATGTCTCAGCAGCAGCCAGGGTCCAGAGGTGGGGAGGAAAACTAGGGCTCAGAGTTGTTTGGTAACTTGCTGCTGGTCCCAGAACTACTAAATGCCCATGGGAACTCAGTTCCATCTGACCCCAAAATCCACTGTCGGCCTGTGGTATGCTAATCTCCAAAAGTCAAAACTTCTTTTCTGTTGGGAGGGATGGGGGTGAGTATAGGAAGTAATATACGGAAATCATGTATAATTGGGTTGGGAAGATGAGATGTGTTGTGGTTGTGAACCATCCTAGAATCTGTATTTTTATCTCCCACCTAAACCTGGATATTGGAATATAAATGCCAGAGAATTATATTATTAAAGAGACAGCTTGAATCTATTTCACTGTATTTTTTTTCAAAGGACTGAAGAAAGGTATGGAAGGAAGGGAGAAAACTACTGTCAGACTTACAGTATTTTAAAAACTGTTGTTAAATTTTAACCACTGTGTGGTTACTTGGACCACTTCTCATAACCAATTTCCACACATTAGTGGGTGCCAACCTAACTTGTTGAGACCTGATATTCTACAAGTCACCAGTGGGTGAGGTGGAAGGGAGAGGGAAGAAGCGAAGAAAATCCAATTTTTTTTTTTTGAGTCGGAGTCTCACTCTGCCACCCAGGTTGCAGTGCAGTGCTACGCTCACCGCCACCGTAGCCTCGACCTGTTGGGCTCAGGGGATCCCTCCACCTCAGCCTCCCAAGTAGCTGGGACTACAGGTGTGTGCCACCAAGTTTGGCTAATTTTTAAAAATGTAGTTATTGTAGAGTTGAGGTCTCGCCAAGTTGCTCAGGCTGGCCTCGAACCTCTGGACTCAGGCGATCCTCTTGCCCCAGCCTCCCAAAGTGCTGGGATTATAGGCCTGAGCCACCGTGCCCGGCTGAAAATCCAATAAAAAAAAAAATACCCCCTCGTGTATTTGTGGGACCCATGGTTAACTGACACCCACATTTTATCTTCCTCTCCTTCCTTGCCCCACCTCCTGCCCATTTCTCTTCTTCCAATTAAGCCTACTTGGGATCCATTTCTAACAAAGAGCTGTGTGTGAGTGTTTCCTAATGATTGCATTTTCAACATGTCACGAGTCAGGAAGCAGCTGGGAGCGGAGCGGCTCAGATATGAGCAGCCCTGGCTAATTAGGTTTCTGGCTGCCTTCTTCCTCTGCCCACCCCCCACAGGCCTGCCGCCCTGTCACGCCCTCTGTTGGATTGCATTCCGTGGCTGTCTTGGTTAATTTGAAGATCTCATGCAGAACTGCATCATCTTCTACATTTATTAAAGGCTTCTCTACTGGGGCTGATAGTGCCAGAAGTAATTAGCAAATTCCTCATCCCTGGGGGTATCTCCTCAATAGATGACCTCATAGCAGTCAGGGAGGGTGGACATCACCAAAGGGGCATTTAATTTGTGGGGAAGTTTTTGGCTGACAAAATGAGTGGAGGAGAGACGTTAGTATGTGGTTGAGGAGGCCAAGAATGATAAACTTCTTACAAAGTCTGTCTCGCACACTGGAGAGTTATTCTGCTTAGTATGCCAATCAAAAGCCATCACCAAGTGCAGAGAGCAGGAGGGACTTCAGCTTCAATTCAATCATCTTTAAGAGGCTTCTGATCTAGGCAGGGAGGTGGGAAAAGGGGAGTTACACTCTCTGGTTTTTTTTTTGTGTGTGTGTGTGTGTCTGGGTGTCACTCTGTTGCCCAGGCTGGAGTGCAGTGGCACACTTATGACCACCATAGCCTCAACCTGCTGGGCTTAGGCGATCCTTCTGCCTCTGCCTTCCAAGCAGCTGGAACCACAGGCACGCACTTGGCTAATTTTTTGATTTATTGTAAAAAGGAAGTCTCATCGTGTTGTCCAGTCAGGTGTTAGAACCCTGGGTTCAGGCAATCCTCTCACCTCCACCTCCCAAAATGCTGGGATTACTGGCATGAGCCACCACACCTGGTTCTACTCCCTGTTTGAAGGTGTTTTGGGCCCTCCTGAATTATTCTGTTTCTGTTTTATCTCTAGGCCTCCAGCATCTAGCGCAATGCCAAGCACATCATAGATGCTCAGTTATCCAGGTTGATTTGATTTGAATTGTTCATGCCATGGAATGGTTTCTAGCGTCAATAAAATATTAGTTGAATGTCTACTATATCCTCAGGGTCCAGTGAGGAAGATAGAAAGGCCATATTAGGAATTTGAACAGAGAATTTAATTTTGGGAATTGGAGGAACAGGTTATGAAGGAAGGAAAAGCAAGGGCAGAAGGATAACATCGCTCGGATGTAATAACTGAGGGAAGCAGCTACTGTCCCTATAGCTGTGGCTATCAAAACCTAGATGACAGAAGGAGGGGCTTATGGAGCTGGGTTTAGCCTTCAGATAAAGGACACCCCTGGTTTGTACTGGTACCCATGAAGAAGCACAAACAGGCTGATTCTGGGAGTGCTGAAAGAGACTGGAGCTACTTGTCCAAGTGGGGTGGGGAGATGGGGGAAGTTGGGGCTGGGAGAGAAGGAAACGGAGGGCTGGGAGGAATTGCTTTACTGGGGAGGTGCTTAAAGGAGCAGGATGAAAACAGGAAGAAAAAGCAAGTCCCTTCTCTTTCCTCCAGCCTTCTCATCTCCTCCTATTGACAGAACCAACAAAGACATCCAGCTGGCAAAAAGCAATGTGGTTTGCAGACTTGGCACCACTAGCACAAAGGAGAATAATGAAGGGTAGAGCCAGAGCTGGAAGGCAAGAGTGGAGAAGTGGCAAACCACTTATGTACTGCATTTCATCTAGGTTATTTTGTTTGAATTATTTCATCATATTGTGGACTAGATTAGGGCTTGAAATCCCAGAGGTAAGCAAGACAGTCTAGGCTGTCAGAGCTTACAGTCTATTCAGCACTCACAGACTGGAAATAATTACAGACAACAATTAATTATTATCATGATGATATGTTCTTTAAAGCAGAAGTACAGGACACAGTGAGGGTATGTAACAGGGGGACATGAACTTGTTTGGCGTCTGAGAGGCTGTTCTTGAGGAAGAGATGTTTAAGATATAGCCAGGAAGATGAGAAGGAGGACTTAGCAAAACGAAAGGGAGAGACAGAGGAAACAGTGCGTGCAAAGACTGGGAGGTGAGAGGACCATGGAGCCCTGGGGGAACAGGAAGGAACAGAGTGTGTGAGGGTCACCTCCCTGTGGTTCAGGGCTCCAGTCCCACCTTCTCCTTGAGGCCTCATTTTCAGCTCCAGGATAGACAGGCACTGAGCCCCTTCCTCTTGAACGGAACCTTGACCTCTTCTGGTACTCAGTTCTGCATTGGCTCATGCTGCCCCTGGGTTTCTGTCTTCTTTTGCTACGTGGTCCCAGTGTTTATAAATAACTTTCTCTGTGTTACTCCTCCTTCCAACTCCCCTTGTCTTTGCTGAACTTGGAGCAGTTACTCAATAGATGATTGATTTAACCTCACTTGCAATAAAAATTACAAATCAAACTAACCTTGAGACATCATTTCTCAAGTTGAAAGATATGTAAAATATGATAGCACCCAGTGAGGATATAGACAGGAAGCAGTAGGCACTCTGATAGGGTGGAGTTTGGAGGGTAAATTCACACAAGCTTACAGAAACAGACTTAGTAAAATACATCAAAAAGCCTTATACACGTGGCACCTCCTAATACTGAAGTTTCACTTTTAGGAATTTATCCTAAGGAAATTATCACAAATGTGCCCAAAGATACAGCAATGAAGATGTTCTTGGCAACACTGTAACACTGAGCTAGCTAAGTGTTTTAACAGCTGGAGACTGGGTGAGTACACTTGTGGTGTCTACACACAGTGGGTTTTGTTGGCGCTTTGAAAGTTCAGTGATTTCTCCAGAAACTCAGACAGACCTGAGTCCAAATTCTGGTTCCCCAACTTATCAGTTTTCCTTCTCTGGAAAAGTCATTGAGTTATTTGGAACCTGGGTTTCCATGAATAAAGGGAAGGACTGCATCTTTCTTAACTGGGCTGTTGTGAGGTTGAATGTGATAACGTGGTTGTGGATGAGGAGTGAAGTTTCCATCTTTGTGGGGGTTTTTTGGACCCTGAAATATTCAAGTTCACCTGTCACCTTAGGCTCTGTTCAGGCTTGGTCTTGGCCTCTGCTACCCTAAGGAAAGAAAGGGTAGTAGAGCTACAGTGACATCTGGAGCTGTGGAAGTCCACAAGGCTAAGGTCTTGACAGGAACAAGAGTTTAGGAAGATTTCCTGAGAATCATTTATCCCCCAAACTCCCTACACTCCAGACTGGAGGAAAGGCAGAGAGTCAAACACTCTGAACAGTGCCTCTCTGTGGGCAAAGCTGTGGAGGGGTGTTAGGGAGCAGGATCCCACTTTGAGTTTTGGATTCTGTGGGGATTCCACTGCCCTGTGGAGGTTCGACCATTAGAATGGTGACTGAAAATGCTCGATGTGTTATTACAAAGGAAAAAAAAAAAGCCTAAACAAGATGCCAGGCCCCGTGAAGATGTCCCCAGTATCACCTTGGTGCACTAGCTGGAGGAAGCAAGGACAAAGTGGGTGGTATGGGCAGGTATGTGAAATCCAGAGGGGGTGGGAGAGAGAGGAGAGAGAGAGAGAGAGAGAGAGAGAGAGAGAGAGAGAGAGAGAGAGAGAGAGAGAGAGAAAGTCTTTTCAGCAGCCTTGGTGTGCCATGGTCCCTGGCCCTTAAATGGGACTTAGAGATTAGTGAGGAGAATGGGAGAGGGTGAGACAGGAGTTCTGTAAGGCTTTCTATGGTTCAGATGAAGGTACTGTAGCAAAGGATGTGAGGATTAAAGGTGGTATATCCCATCTCTAAGGTCAGCCAATATGAAGGGGGACACTGTGGTGTAGGTTACATCTAAGTGGATGCCAATAGAGGACATGGACAGATGAAAATACAGACCTGGTCACTGCTTCCCAATGATGGTGTGAGAACATTGGAACACACCTGGAGCTTGGCATCTTCACCACTGAAAAGAAAGGACTGAGAAAATTCAAAATCTAACCGTGTTGCAGCTGGATGCAATGACTCATGCTTGTAATCCCAGCACTTAGGGAGGCCAGGGTGGGAGAATTGCTTGAGCCCACGAGTTTGAGACCAGCCTAGGCAACATAGCAAAACCTCACCTCTACAAAAAAGTAAAAAATTAGCTGGGCATTGTGGCATGTGACTGTAGTCCCAGCTACTCAGGAGGTTGAGGCAGGAGGATTGCTTGAGCCTGGGATGTTGAGGCTGCTGTGAGCATTGTTCATGCCACTACATTCCAGACTAGATTACAGAGTGAGACTCCAACTCAAAAAAAAAAAAAAAATTCTGACTGTTTAACTTGAAAAATATAAAAATAAAAATCACTAAAGTGATTGAGTTTACCTGGAAGAGACAAGAATAAATGTTCTACTTCAGAGAGTTTGGGAGATGCAAGACAGAAATTAAGTTGAGTGATAAAAGACACCCATACACAGCTAACATGTTTTCACCCCTGAGAAGGTACTGGGAAATTCATGGTTACTATGTTTGCAAAGGGCTTGCCATGGGGTAAGTGTTCCATAAATGAGAAATAATCACGTACCTGTACTACATAATAATAATTTTTAAAAAATCTAAATCTGCCCGTGGCCATGACCAGTGCTTCAATTTCACAGAAGGCGTGAGAACTGAGAATCAGCCCGTTCTCTCCCTCCATCCTCCTGACAGTTTTTGCTTTTCTTGGGCAACACCTCCTCCTGAGTCTCAACAGCAGAGCACAGCAAAAGGCAGTGGACTCTGAGTGCATGCCACACCATAAATACTTCCAGTGGGAACAGAGATTTATGGTGTTATAAATGCCAGCGGCAGGCCCAGTTTGTGTTAATAGCCTTGTTAGTTACATTGCTGTAAAATCCAGATCTCCACACTGTTTAACAGCTACAGTTCTGCTCAGCAGCATTAATTCAATAAATCGAGGCCCCTTGACATAAATCTTAAAGCCCCTGGAACCTGATTAGGAAATCCCTCCTGATGGGTTTGAGATGGACAGATGGAGTGAAGCCAGTGAGTTTCTAGCAGGAACCATGAATCACATGATGCAGCTGTCTCTCTGACTGTCACTGTGGGTCATTTCCTACCTATAATCTCAAATGGGCTCAATCTTGACCTTGATCGTGGAGAGGCCAAGAAAGACTGCTGGGGATCCAGGGCAGTGCATTCTAGTTCCCCAACACTCCCCACCACACCTTTGTGCAAATTAGAAGAAGTAAAAGGTTCCCTTTCCAGGTGAATGCAGCCTCACACGTTCATGGCTTGGTGGAAGAATGGCACCTTTATACTGATTAGAAAACATCCAGAGGAGCTGGATTTCAACAACCCTACCCCAACATGCTCTGCAGGAGAGCCTGGTACACTGAAGAAACCACAGAGCCAAACATGATGGCCTGGGTGAACTTGGAAAATTCAACTACAACAAAAAGAAGTAAGAGCCTATAACTGAAAGACCTAGAAATTATAAAGTTAAAAACAAGCAAGATGAAACAATGTATTGTTAGGCGTATGCACGTGAAAAGAACTCAAGAAAAATATCAATAGAATGATAGATCCAACAATAAGGATCATGGTTATCATTAAGAGACAGGCAGGAGGTGGGATAAGAGGAGCATGTCGGTAGATACAATTATTGCTAACATTTAGCTTTTTGATTTGGATAGTGGTTTGTGGTGTTCATCATATTATTTAATTAATTTATTTTTATTTGTATGCATTTATGGGGTACAAGAGTAATTTTGTTACATGCATAGATTGCATAGTGGTCAAGTCAGGGCTTTTGGGGTATCCATCACCCAAATAACATACATTGTATCCATTAAGTAATTTCTCATCTTCTACCCCCCTGCAACCCTCTTACCCTTTCAAGTCTCCATTGTCTATCATTCCATGTGTAAACATTTTTTTTAGCATCTACTTATGAGTGAGAACATGTACTGTGCCTGGCTTGTTTAACTTAAGATAATGACCTCCAGTTTCATCCATAGTGTTCATTATATTATTTTAAAAATACAGCCGGGCTTGTTGGCTCAGCCTGTAATCCCTCGCTTGGGGAGGCTGAGGTGAGTGGATTGCCTCAGCCCGCGGGTTCGAGACCCGCCTGGGCAACTTGGGGAGACCTCATCTCTACAATAAATCAAAAATTAGCCGGGCGTGGTAGCGCACGCCTGTAGTTCCAGCTGCTTGGAGGGCTGAGGTGGAAGGATCGCCGGAGTCCAGCAGGTCGAGGCTGCAGTGGCTGGGAGCGGCCACTGCACTCCAGTCTGGGCGAGAGTGAGACTCCAACTCAAGAAAAACAAAACAAAAAAAACATTAGCTACAATGAAACAAAAGGGCTAATCATTAGCTAGTGATAATTTCAATCCTATGTGCCTGGAGCACATCACAAGGGCAGTCACAAGAACGAAACTTAGGCTAGGTCTGCTGTTGTCTCTGTTTTCCCACCTTCCCTCCTTACTCCTCAGAACAGTCCTTACATCCTTGACAGCTGTCGCGCCGTTTAGTTCTTAGAACCAACCTGTGTGCCAGCAGAGGACTAGGGTTGAATCTTGACTCCACCATTAACAAGCTGTGTGATCTTGGGCAAGTGGCTCCATTACGCTATGCTTTAGTTTCCTCATCTGTGAAATGAGGTGAAAAGAAAGTGAACTGCAAAGATCAACATAAAACCAAGTGAGAGTGAGTTTGGGGCATAAAAATAGACAACAGAAATAAACAATTGTTTGTAACTATTTTGTAGGCTATGAGGATTAGAGGAGATACTAGGCTTCAACTTGTGCTTGGCATGTAGTAAGTATGAAGTAAATGTTAGATATCTGTATATCATTATGCCCATCTAACAGATGAGGAAAGTGAATAATGGCATGAAAAGTTAGGTAACTTACCCAAGACAGCACAGTTGTCACTAAGTGATCATTCCTTTCCTCTCTCTGTCCAATTCACTCTCTTTTCTCTCTATCTCAAACACAGATTACTTGAGTATTTAATGTGAACTAAGGAAGTGCTAGGTGCTGAGGTGCAGAAATGAAAGACACTGTGTACACTCCTTATCCATGAGGATCCCACAGTCTTTGAGGGTGGGTGTTTGATGAAGGTCTGAAGGGGGTGGGCTTCTGAGGATGTGAGATCTCCAAGAGACTGAGTAGGTGTGGCCTGTCCTGGTGGCAGAGGTTGGCTTGAACTCATTACTGACAAATTCTCTGTGTGCTTGGGCAAACCTGTCCTTACTTTACCTTATGACTAAGTGGCAGATCTGAACGATGAATGGGGTTTCAAAGGCTCATGGAGAGAGAAGAACTCTTATTTCTTCTGCTGCATGTGCAGTTGATGAGCATATGAAAGGAGACCTGGTTTCTCAGGTGTTTCTACCAAGCACAGTTGTATTGGGAGTTCTCCAAAGTCACCTCCAAGTTACACTATAAACAGTGTTGGGTAACCTGGGCTTCTTTACACAGTGTTCCCCTCTGAGTGAAAGCAGAAGAAGCTTTGCAGTCTCTTAAGTCTTAGACTCTGAAGCCCCCCCAAATTACTACTGCCTCATTGTATTGCTCAAAGTAAGTTACATGGACAACCCAATTCAAGGGGTGAAGAAACAGACTATCTAGTGGTGGGAAGAACAGCATGGGTGCACCCGGAGATGAAAGAATTGTTGGTGCCATCTTTGCAGATAATGCAACACAGGCACCTATGCTGACCTTGAGGGTTGGCAGTCAAGGAAGGCTTCCTGGAATAGACATCATCTAACCCAACACCTACAGTTTATAGATGAGTAGACTAGAGACCATGGGATGCTGGACACAGAGGAACAGCATGTTTGGAGGCCCAGTGGCAAAAAGAAACATGGAACTTTCAGAGAATTAAAGAAGATCAGCAAGGAAAAAAGTGGGAAGTGGTAAGAAATGAGGCTGGGAAGACGGGCAGGGGTGAATAATTGAGGGTCTCGTGGACATAGTGTTTTATGCTGAGAACAATGAAGATTAATTGAAGGAGTTTCAGCCTGGGAGTGACAGGACCTAATTTAAGTTTTAAGAAAGTCCCCGCGGCTGCTGTAAGGGGAATAGAGTGTAGGATGGTAGAATGAGTGTTCTGAGATCGGTAAGAAGGCTGGTCCTTGGAGTTGTCCAAACAAGAGATGCTGGTAGTGGTAAGGGTGGAGGTGGTGGGATACCAGTGAATGAGGAAGATTTTTCAGAGATCAGTATCATGGTGGGAGAGAGCCAGAGCATCCACCCAATGCCCTGATGGGCTTCAGCTAAAATGAGTCACCTTCTCCATTTACCAGGTCCAGTTCTCCTTCAGATACACTAAAACTTCTTCCTTTTATCTTTTCCTTTGCTTTCCATGCCAACCACCACCCTTCCCACCCCATGCCTATGTGGCTTCAATAATCTACTAATTAGTCTCCCTGTCTCCCAGGTCTCCCCTTTCCAATCCATCTTGCATGCTGTCACTAGAGTAAGTATTCTAAAATATAGCTTTACATTATGTCAGTTTTCTGTGGAAAACAACAAAACCGTGCTGGGGTTCCGATCCTTACAAGGAGAAAATGAAGTCTTTCACATGAGATTTTAGGTATTCCTCAATGTCATCTTCTAAGATTTACCTCCCACTGTAGTCTAATAGGATCTTTCCTGCCAGATATAAAAACGTTACTGGCGGGTGGAGAATTGTTGAATGACAATGATAACAGTGACAATAGTGTAGTGTGGTCATAGCTCTCAAAATTAATTAATTTTGTCTTTTGATTTGATAAGGTAGCCGTGGAGGTGTGCCTCTCAGATCCCTCTTTAAGGGATGACTTGCTGCCCAGCTGTGGGAAGTGTGGTCAGCAGATGGCCTCTAGCTGTCAGCTTCCTCTCCAGTAACAAGGAGCTCCTGCTCCGAGGTCATGCCCTTTTGGGGCAGTTGACAACCAGTAACTGAGTGAGACAGGGGTATAAAGGCTTTGCTGTTTTGGTTCTGCCTGGTTGGCTGGCTTCATTGGACCTGCATTGCCATCTTGACCTTTTTCTCTGCCCAATTCTGTTTCCTACCCCTTCTCTTCCACATTTAATGCATAATACCATGTAATTTGCCCATTGCCAGTATACAATTAAATAGATTTTAGTATATACACAGAACTGTGCAACTGTCATCACCATCAATTTTAGAATGTTTTCATCACACCCAAAAGAAACTCCATACCTATTAGCATCCACTTTTCATTTTCCTTCAAACTCTCGGTCCTAGGCAACCACTAATCTACTTCCATCTCTCAAGTTATGCCTGTTCTGGACATTTCATATAAATGGAATTGTATAATGGGTGATCTTTTATGTCTGTCTTACTTTTATTTATCATAGCGTTTTCAGTGTTCATCCATGTTGTCCCATGTATACGCTATTCATTTCTTTTTATTGTCTCTTGGATGAAAATACACATTTTATTCATCCATTCATAAGTCGATGAACATTTGGGTTGTTCTGCCTCTTTTTGGCTATTATGATTAATGCTGCCATGAACATTGAAGTACAAGTTCTTGTGTGGACATATGCTCTTCATAAACATTTTTGTTACCTAAACTCCATCTCAGCATCTGTTCCTGAGTATTTGTGACACTTGGCAGCTTCCTCTTTAGGTATCTAACAGATAAACTTGCACAGTACAAGATGACACATGGGCAACATTATTTACAGCAGCATTATTTGTATTGGCAAATTGTTGGAAACAACAGGATTATTGTCTCAGGGTGGTCAGAGACGTTAAGTGACCTCTTAAGTAGCACAGCAAGGAAGTAGTGAACCAGGATTTGAACCCGAGTCTGTGGCTGCATGGCATGTCCTTTTTCTGTTCCCTTCCCTCCCAACTAGATTTTAAATGGGCTTTGTACACACACCTCACAAACTAAGTGCTCTTAGCTTAGAAATGGGCCAGCCATACATGGGTTTAGTTTGTATTCATTTGTGATTTTAAACAATCTAGGGATTTCACATGAAAATGTGGATTATGAGCTTTTTTAAAAATGAAAGAGCACTGTCTGCCAACATTTGACTTGCATGTCTGCATGGCAAGGCTGGCTGGCGCTGATTAGTGATTATGACAACTATATGGGGTCTCAGCCTTACCTCTCCCCTTTGGAGCATACCCAGCCATATTACTCATTCTGTCCAATTCTTCTAGTCATTTGAGTTTCAGACATTTGCAATTTCAATGTTTCATTCATTCTGAGTATGTGTGGTTCTGAGAGACCAGATTCATCTGGTAACATAGCCTTCATGTTAGGGAAACCATTTCTAAGTTTTCTCTGTGTTGATTTTCTTTGTTGGGAAGGGAAGGGGGAGAGACTAGGGAAGGGAAGGGAAAGGAAAGGAAAAGTGGAAGGAATGATGTCTTAGCTTGCTTAAGGTGCCATAACAAAATGCCATAGACTGGTAACCTAAACAACAGAAATTAATTTTTCACACAGTCTGGAGGCAAGACTCCAAGGTCAAGGTTCTTGCAGAGTTCAGTTCCTGGCGAGGGCTCTCTTCCCAGCTTGTGGATGGCTGCCTTCTCACCGTGTCCTCACTTGGTAGAGAGAGAAGGAGAGAGAGGGAGAGAGAGAGAGAGAGAGAGCTCTGGTGTCTCTTGCTCTTCTCATATAGGCATCAGCCCTATTGCAACATTGGGGCCCCACTGTTATGACCTCATTTAACCTTTATCACCTCTTCATGGATCCTGTCTCCAAATACAGTGCCAGTGGAAGTTAGAGCTTCAATGTTTGGATTTTAGGGAGATATAACTATTCAGTTCACAACAGATGGATTGCTTTTTTGTTGTTGTTTTTATAACTAATGCCTAGTCCCAGGTGATCCCTCCATCTCAGCTGATTTCCTTGCTTGTTTCTTATCATAAACCCCCTTTGTGCTTAAGCTAGCTTCAGTGGGTTCGTGTTGCTTGCTACCAAGGATGACAACAACTAGAATGACAGGCACCAATGCACAATAGATGTGAGCATTAATCTGGAGTCAGCTGGCTTCTGCCACTCAGTTGCTTGCTATTCACAGGCAAATGACTTAAACTCCGGCATCCTCAGCTGCTTCTTCTGTAAAGTGGGGATGAAATAGTACCTAGTAGGCTGGGTTATTTGTGAGGATTTAATGACATGATATATGTAAAGTCTTAGCCGAGTGTCAGGTATGTAGTAAGTACTTAATAGATTATTGTTTTTCATAATAACAATTATGATTGTTATTATTATTCAGTGGGTCAGCTTAGATAATTTCTAAGAGTTCTTCCAGGGCTGACTTTCTTATTCATCGATTTTGAGATTTTTTGCATATCTACCATGCTCCTGAAATTTTGTAGAATCCAACATTTTGTATAAAATATATATATTTTTTTCTGGATAAAAGAGCTCAGAGTTACGGCTGTCCAGCAGAATTCTACAAAACATACAAGGAGGAGCTGATATCAATCCTATTGAAAATATTCCAGGCAACTGAGAAAGATGGAATTCTCCCCAAATCATTTTGCTAACATCACACTGATATCCAAACCAGGTAAAGATCCTACAAAAAAAGAGAACTACAGGCCAAGATCCTTATTGAACATAGATGCAAAAATTCTCAACAAGATTCTAGCAAATTGGATCCAACAACACATCTCAAAAATCATTCACCATGACCAAGTAGGCTTCATCCCCAGAATGCAGGGCTTGCTCAACATCTGCAAAACCATAAGTGTAATTAAATACATCAACAGATGTAAAAACAAGAATCAAATTGTTATACCATTAAAAGCAGAAAAAACTTTTGATAAAATCCTGCATCCCTTCTTGATAAAAACCCTCAAACACCTAGATATAGAAGGAACATACCTCAAAATAGTAAGCACCATCCACGATAAATTCACAGACAGCATATTGCTAAACGAACAGAAACTGGAAACATTTCCCCTGATAACCGGAACAAGACAAGGCTGCCCACTCTCACCTCTCTTGTTCAACATTGTGTTGGATATCCTAGCTAGAGCAATTAGACAAAAGAAGGAAATCAGGGGTATCCAAATAGGAAAAGAGGGAGTCAAGTTATCCCTCATTGCTGATGATATGATCTTATCCCTCGAAAATCCAAGAGACTCTGTCAAAAACCTACTTGCACTGATAAAGGACTTTGGCAAAGTCTTGGGGTTCAAAATAAATGTGCAAAAGACAGTTGCATTCTTATTTGCATCTCTACCAACAACAAGCAGGTAGAGACCCAAATAAAAAGCACAATTCCATTCACAATAGCCACCAAAAAAAAAAAAGAAATACCTTAGCATCTTTCTAACCAGAGAAGTGAAAGACCTGTACAATGAGAACTACAAAACACTGCTCAAAGAAATCCAAGTGGAAAAATATTCCATGCTCATAGATAGGAAGAATCAACATTGTTAAGTTGTCCATCCTACCAAAAGCAACCTATGGATTCAGCACAATACCCATTAAATTACCAACATCATTCTTCTTGGACCTGGAAACAACAATACAGAAATTCATAGAGTTTTCATCAAGATTCTTAAAAGGGTCCATGACTTCTGCCTCAAACAGTTATGGATCACTCTTCTGTGCTATAAGGATTCCACAATATTTAAGGGGAACCCTGAAGAAGTAGAAGTGGATCCTCCTGAGAATTAGGTCAGTGCTAAGACAGACTTCAGTTCACAACCTTAACGTAACTTCCAGAAATGATCGGCAATCTAAGGTCCACAATCAACTTTATCAAAACGATTTGGTGGGAATGTAGCTCTCTCTCAGCAATGTGCAACCCCACAGGGAAATACTACTTGATGGGAGTGGCAAGAACTCTTGTGTTCCCGGGAAAGGTCAACTCAATGTGGGAAGGAACCTTCTGGTATGAGTGAGTGGGGTGACAGGAACATCCCAGAACAAGGTAACAGGCTTGACCTCTTGTCACATTTCATGCGGTATTGTAGGGACATTTGCTGAAACCCTGACCCTGGACAAGAGGTATCATATCCCAGTTATCTTCCAAATGTATACTTAAGATTAGGCTACAATATCCCACAAACATCTTTTGTAGCTGCTTCTAACTTAAAGCCATATTTCTCAAACTTGTGTACCTGTAGCCCCAAAGATACATGGCAATGAACTAGGAGAGCCAAAAAGCCACAGATTAAACAGGAAGAATTTCCTGGGACTCACAACTTTATGATTTTTTGGAGGGTAGAATTTATTAAATATTAAAATAAATAATTAAAGTATATACATTTACATACAAGCTAAGACAAGAGTAGTTGGGTAAATTTTGCAGTTGAAGTCATGAGTTCAGCACTTCAGAATGAACTGCCTAATTTGTCCTTTTCTTCTGTTTGTTGATGCTTTGGTGAAAAAAAAATTGGACATGCCCTTGACTTCAGGGTTAAACCTTTATACTTCTTAGTATAGCATAAAGGACTGTTCACAATTCAACCCAAATCTTATGAAGCAAGATGCCCCCAAGCATCCACAGATTTCTAGCCTACTGGCTGAGCCATCCAGTGAAAAGAAATGCCTTTTCTCGGTAGTTTGAGCAAAATTCCAGGGTTGATGTCCATTGACATTAATTAGGTCACTGCACATACCCAGACAAATTACTGTAGTTCTGATTGGCCAATCCAGGGGGTGGGTTAGTGCATGGCTGGAGGTGGGGGTGGGGGAGGAGCGTCCCTTAAAGAAAATCAGGGTGCTACTATCAGAGGAGCGTATGGATACTGGGCAGGTCGAATCACATCTGTTCATTTTCTACATGCAATCTGCTCAGTCCCAAAGCTCACAAGTTACACTCTTTGCATCCCTTTTACAGAGATAGATGCTGTGATCAGAGAAGGGCAGGGACATTCTCAAAGTCCCATATTACATTGGCAGCAGAGGAGGGTTTGGGACTCAGGTCTTCTGAGTTCAGTCAAGACTGCACTGTAAGTTGTGTTGGAGACCATGGAGTGAATTAACTTGGCAATCAGGGGAAATGGTCATGGTGCATGCCGTCATAATTCCATTGATTATTAAGAACAACACGAGGATAAACAGCAATGAAAACAAATAGGATGCTTAAACCACAAAATAGGGCTGCTAATGCACCCTTGCAGGTGGGTGGTAGGACTCTCCTTGGTGACTGGGTGAGAAGCTCCTGTAAAATGCATGAGTCTGGCATATTACAACCTCTTTTGTGGCTATTCTCTTTCGTGGCTGCTCTGACTTGGTCCCCCCTAGAGCTTTCTCAAGTAGTGCTTTTCCTGCATATGCTTCATGCTCTTGGGCCTGGAGGTGAGGGCAGTGTCCTTCTTGCTCCTGCTAGCCAGTTCCTAATCCTTTCTTTCTCCCATCTCTGAATCGCCTGTCATACCTCTACCTGTTGCAATCACCTCTCCCTCTCACTGTAACTCTCCCTCATTGCTTGATAACTTAATGACATAGTCACTGTCAACCCATGGATGTCTAATGAGCAAATAGAGCTTGTCTCACATTTCAAACTTTATCCTTTCAGTGGCTTGAAAGAAAAGTCTTGACTCCTTTCTTTCTCTCACACTCCACCAGCAAATCCTATAGGTTCCATCTTGACACAGAGGAACACTACAGAGCAGTAAAAAAGAGCAAGCTACAGATATGTGCAACAATGCAAGTGAATCTCAGATTCATATTAACAGGTGAAAGAAGCCAGTTACAAGTGCTTCCATCTATATGAAGTTCAAGAACATCTAAAACTTACAGAAGCCAGAATAATAGTTACCTCTAGGTGGGTGGGTGGCATTGATATAGAAAGTTTACAAATGTTTTATAAGATATTCTGTGTGGTTGTTACATGGGTAAATGCAAATGAAAAAATTCATTGACGAAGAGAAGTTGATTGATGGGTAAAAATATACAGTTTGATGGAAGAAATAAGACCTGGTGTTTTATTCAGTAGGGTGACTGAAGTTTACAACATCCTATCATATATTTCAAAATAGCTGAAGGGGAAGAATTAGAATGTTTCCAGCATAAAGAAAAGACAAGTATTTAGGGGGATAGATATGCCAATTACACTGATTTGATTGATCTTTATAAATTATACGAATGTAGTAAATTTTTACATGTACCCAAAAATATGTACCTCTATTATGAATCAATAAAACTTATTTAAAAAATTCATTGAGCAATACACTGAAGGTCTGTGTATTTTACTGTTGGTGTTTTATCCTTCAGTATCACATAAAGCACGCATATACCCAGACTCTGGGCCTGGCTCTTAAATCATCCTGTGTGATCCTCCAGGTTTCCTTCCACTGCTGTAGCAACTGAAGGAGGATTCTTCTCCCCACTTTGTCCTCCACACTGAGAATATAAATAAGTCTCATCAGCTCCACTATCAGAAACATCTAAAATTTGCTTCCCATCTCCATCCTGCCTTTTCCTCCCTAGCGTAAGTCATCATCATCTCTCACCTGGACACTGAGACGGCCCCACTCTTTCCGATGATTGCATAGTATTCTGTACCACACAATACATGGTGAGCTGAAGGGTGGCCCCCAAATATGTGTCCATGTTCTAATCCCTGGAACATTACCTTAGTCTCCTTGGGCTGCCACAACAAAATACCGTAGATAGGAGGCTTTTTAAAAAAGCAGGAATTTATTTCTCACAGTTCTAGAGGCTGGGAAGTCTAAGATCAAGGGGCCAGCAAGGTAGACTTTATTCTGAGTCCTCTTCTCTTGGCTTGTAGGTGGCTGTAATCTTGCTCTGTGAGCATATGATTCTTTGTGCGCATGGGCAGGAGGCAGGGGTAGGGTGGTGGTGGAGAGGAGAGACAGCTCTCTAGTTACTCTTCTTATTAGAGCACTGATCCCATTCAAGATAACTCTACCCTCATGATCTCATCTAACCCTAATTACCTCCCAAAGACCTCATCTCCAAATACTATCACACTGGGTGTTGGGTCTTCAACATATGAGTTTTTTGGGGGGAGGCACAAACATTCAGTCCGTAACAAACCTATATGTGTTACCTTATTTGGAAAAAGAGTCTTTGCAGGCATGAAGAAATTAAAGATCATGAGACAAGGAGATAGTCTTGGATTATTCCATGGGCCCTAATGCTATCACATGTATTCTTTTTTTTTTTTTTTAATTTTAAGGATGTGGGGTACAGTTTAGGGTTAGGTATTCAAACGTTGATTATGTAGGTACCCTTGTTGATGAGGTGTTCCCCTCCCTCCCCTAGCAGTTTCCCTCAACTGCCAATCCCACCTCTCCTCCCCTGGCAGTCTCCCACTACTGCCAATCCCTTTCTAACAGTATTATGATAATGGTTCAAGGTCCGCTTATGAGTGAGAACATATGGTACTCTGTTTGTTTCTGTGAGAGATCACTGAGTATGATGGACTCTAAATCCAACCAACTTGTTGCAAAGTTCATGTTTGTCCTTCTTTATGGCTGTATCTATTCCATTGTATATATGTACCACATTTTTTTATCCAGTTCTGCTTCGATGGGCAGCATGGTTGGTTCCGTGTTTTTGCTATTGTGAATAGAGCTGCAACAATCATACATGTGCAGGTGTCTTTTTTGAGGAATGATTTGAGTTCCTCCTGGTATATTCCTAATAGGGGAATTGTGGGGTCATATGGAAGGTCAATTTCTAGTTCTTTCAGAAATCGCCACACTGTCTTTCAAAAAGGTTGCACTAGTTTGCATTTCCACCAGCAGTGTAGAAGCGTTCCTTTTCTCTGCATCCTTGCCAGTGTCTGTTGTTGTTTGTTTTATTAATGATGGCCATTCTTACTGGAGTTAGGTGGTATCTCAATGTGGTTTTGATTTGCATTTCTCTAGTGATTAGTGAGGCTGAGTACTTCATGTGTCTATTGACTGCCCATATATCTTCTTTTGAGAAATGTCTGTTCATGTCTTTTGCCCACTTTTTAATGGGGCTGTTTGTTTTTTTCCATTCGGTGGGGTTGAGTTCCTTGTAGTTCCTAGATGTTAGTCCTTTATCAGACATACAGTTGGCAAATATTTTTTCCCATCCTGTGGGCTGTCTTCCCGCTCTCTTGATGGTTTCTTTTGCTTTGCAGAAGCTCGTCAGTTTGATGAGGTCCCACTTATCTATCTTATTTCTTATGGTATGGACACTTATGGAACTGATCAGGAATTGGTTGCCAGTTCCAATTTTCATAAGGGTGATCTGCGTTTTCTAAGATTCTTATAACTTGAGGGTTTACATTTAGGGCTTTGATTCATTTAGAGTTAATTTTTGTGTTGCACTAGTTTGCATTTCCACCAGCAGTGTAGAAGCGTTCCCAGCCAGTTTTCCCAGCACCATTTACTGAATAGGTTCTCCACTCCCCAGTGGTTGCTGTTGGAGGTTTTGTCAAAGATGAGTTGGTTGAGAAATTGAGGCCTTGCTTCTGGAATCTCTCTCCTGTTCCATTGGTCTATATGCCAGTTCTTGTGCCAATACCAGGCTGTTTTGATTACTGTAGCCTCACAGTAAAGTTTGAAGTCTGGAAGTATGATACCTCCTGCTTTGTTTCTTTTGCTAAGGATTGTTTTGGCTATTTGTGGTCATTTATGTTTCCATATGAATTTCTGTATTTTCATTTCCAGGTCTGAGAAGAATGATGTTGGTAATTTAATGGGTATTGCGCTGAATCTGTAGATTGCCTTGGTAGGATGGACATTTTAACAATGTTGATTCTTCCTATCCATGAGCATGGAATATTTTTCCATTTGTTTGTGTCTTCTTGGATTCCTTTGAGCAGCGTATTCTAGTTCTCATTGTAAAGGTCTTTCACTTCTCTGGTTAGGAAGATGCCAAGGTATTTCTTTTCTTTTCTTTTTTTTTTTGTGGCTATTGTGAATGGAATTGTGCTTTTTATTTG
>CAUYQG010090466.1:20-10691 GCA_963574415.1 Tarsius wallacei | reverse complement strand
ATGTCCCTTTTCTGTTCTGGAATCCAGTCCATGATCCCATGCTGCATTTAGTCATCATGAGTCTTAATTCTCTTTCAGTCTGGGATAGTCTCCCAGTCTTTCCTTGCGTTTCATGACCTTGGAAGTTTTGAGGAGTACTGGTTGAGTATTTTGTAGAATGTCCTTTCTTCAGTGTGTGTTTTTTCCTGATTTTTCTCATGATTAGTCTGGGTTTATGTTTTTTTGAGAAGAATCCCACATAGGTGAAGTGTCCATCTCAAGGCATCATATTTGGGTAACACAGCAGCACCATGACTTACTCCTGGCGATGTTAATCTTGATCACTTGATGAAGGTGATGACTGCCAGGCCTCTCCACTGTAAAGGAACTTTTTTTTTTTTCCACACTCAATTTTTTAGAAGCAAGTCACTAAGAAGGGGGAATTAAGTTCCTCTTCATAGAGGAAGAAGCATCAAGGAATTTGTGGGCATATTTTAAAACCACCACAGTAATTAATATTTGGGGGAGCTATTTTGAGCCTACACAAATATCCTGCTTCTCCTTAAAGTTTTTCTGCCAATGTTAGCATCCATCATTAGATCTTGCCTTTAGCAATTATTACTGTAGTGTTCACGTGGTGATTTTCTATTCCTCATCCCTTCTTCTTTTATCGTTTGGAATTCTGTAAAGAAGATTGGCCCTTCTCTGCCATGTATCTGCTTGCATCCATGTGAACCAGTTCTTGTATTCTTTGGGCTATCATCTCATACCATCATTATTTATTCTGTTGTTCCAGCTTGGTCCCTTGGAAGCTCTGAGAAGTTGGCTTCTGTGCCCCTGCGTTTGTTTAGCTGGTTGTTTATTTCACCTCTTTGCTTTCTGGCACTACAAGATGTTTTAGGCTCGTCTTGCCCCTCCACCATGGCTCACAGCAGCCTTGGCAGTAGTGAGAGGACAGGTCTAACTAGCTTCTCTTGTCTTCGAGGAGGAGCTTCCAGGCCAGGAGGGATGATCCCTGCCCTCACTCACAGGCCTCTCCCAGGATACCAGGTGAGCCCCCCACCCCTGAAGATGCCCCCATATCTGATCCGTTTTTGACCAGGGAGGGAAAAGGTGCAGGCTGAGGGGAGAAGGCTCCCAAGAGTGAAGAATGTGCAAGGTTGGGAAATGCATTTTGTGGCTTCCCCTCAACCCCTGCTTCTCAAATAATATCTTTTTTCCCTTTCTCAAGTGACTATGTACACAGCAGAAGCTGTCATTTTGCACCCTATTGTTAGTGTGATAAGGGGAGTGCTCCAAGAAGATGTTTCCGTGGCAGCTTTTATATGATAGCTGGTACTTAAGGTATGCAAATATATCTCCAGAATTCAACGCAAAACATGACTCTGCAAGAGTCCTCTACTCAGACAGCACAGACATCTCCATGGAGGGGTGAGGGAAGAACTTTACCAGGCTCCATCCGCTCACGCTCAGGGCTGGCAAATATCCCCCACACCCCCACCCCAGGAGGGTGCTTTGGCTTCGACGGAGGCTTCAGGCTTTGCTGGACGTCAGTCTTGCAGGCAGCACTATCCCCGTGGATATGCACCCAAGGCAGTTGCTCAAAGCCCAGCACTCAGAAGGGCCCTGCACGTGGGGTTAATGCTTTGCTGTCACTCTCTTGAAACTCTTAATTACGACCTTGAGTTTAAAGTTTTGGTAAAGTCTGATGAAACAATGAAGCATGGTACCCTGACTCGTGAGCTCTCTCAACTCCTGTCACCTCCCTGCCTCCCAGGATGGGTGCTTGGCCATCAACTTCTGCCACCGGCACCCCAGCACACAGGCCTCCACTCTCCACCTTTTCCCTGTGAACCCCAGTGCCTTTCGCCCAGGGTGGGGACCAAGTCACATCGCAAGGGAGGCTTGTGTTCTGTTGTTGCTTTCTGCCTTGCAGGAGCCTGGGCACGTCCAAGGAAGGTTGGGGTTGCGTACGTACCTGCAGTGTCTCAGGCAGGGCAGGGCAGCTGCCATCCCTGCCTTGGGTGGCAGTGAAAGACTGTGTTCAGCAGGTGACTTTGTGGGGGCCTTCAACCCACTCCTTGTTCAAATACCGAGTATGAGGCCCTTGGGGGTCACCTGTCCACTGTGGGTTGGGGTGGCAGGCCCGTGGGAAGACAGCTTCACTCCCCTGCCCCTGGCTGGGGTTTGCAATTTCATTTTGCACCAGGCCCCACACATTACAGAGCTAGTCCTGTCTGCAACCAGGAGGCACCATCTTCCACTCAGTCTCTGCATGAGCCTTCTCCCTCCCAGCTTCCTTGTTCCATCTTTCTAGACCTGCCTTCCCTGCGTAAGCCTCCCCATTGTCCTGCCACCCAATTCCCACAGGGTCAATCTGAGACCTTCCAGAGTGACTCCATCTGCTCCTTTCTGCCCACCCTGGCCTCATCTCTGTGTGTCAGGCGCAGACTGTGGTAGAGAACTGGACAGATTGGTCCTGCCCTCAGAGCTGTCCCAGTGGGAAGTAGCAATCCCTCACCCAGTCTCTGAACTTGAACCCAGTTCTCAGACTTGGGACACATTGCCAGAAGGAGAAGCAGAGCCTGCATGAACATAGGGCCCCATGGTAAATGCATGCAGGAGCAGGAGGGGCTCCCCGGCCTCCCCACAGGGACCTATACTATTTACTTGGGTGACATATACTGGGGAGAAGATGAATATAAGGCTGGAGTTGATGCTGATACCCAGGGAACCAGGTGCCATGATGCTGTTGCAAGTTGAAAAGAGGCCATTTTAGCTATATTAAAACAGTCATTTAGAAAAGACTTAGAAACTTGTAGTAAGAAACTTCCATTTGTGGCTGAGTTGGACTAAACGTGGAAGCTGCTTGCATTTAAAAGTGCACAGTTTTCCTTTCCCCACCCTGCCCTCAGAATGTGACCTCTCCCCCTTCTTCCTTGACTGAGCCTTGCCTGACTGGTCTGGAAGGCCATTCTTATCTAGCAAGTCACTGCTGGTGCTGGACAGCTAGTTAGGAGACACAGAGAATGGTCCAAGGTGGGCAAGAATGTGTCTGAAAGCCCGGTGGGGGCATTGCCCACCTCCCCTCCATCAGCGAGTATGAGGGCATCAAACTGTTATAGGCCAGGACTCTAAAAACAGGGAATTGTTACAAATGTGTTTTAAAACAATTTAAAGCTATCATTTTCAATGTTGTGACTTTCAGGCTATCATTTTAAATGTTGTGATTTTCTCTTCCTTCCAAATGTTGCAATTATCTGCCCCATCCTCTGGAAAACTGTAAAAGAACATGTTGGAAATTCCAGAATGTTATCTAAAAATGTCAGCATGATCAGGAGACTCTGAGTCATGTCAGTGGTCACATACCAGAAAATGTTAATGAGGATCTTGAGTCATGCTGATACTGCACATAGGCTTCTTAATCTTAACTTGGGGAGGGTGAAGGGCTATGAGTTTGGGGTATAAATACTGAATTGAGTTTGTGCTGCTTTGAGCATGTTTTTGGTAATGATCTCTACCTGTTTCCCTGTAACCTGGTTGCAGAAATTAAACCCCCTTTTCTCCCAGTTTCTGCCTCTCATCTTTGATTGACCACACGGGATAGCAGCTGGTTTTGTAAGGCCGGATGAAAACAATGCCACAGTAGAGAATGGGAATGCAGGTGGAGGGTGGGTCAGGGAACACGTGGAGTCCTGGCCCAGGCTCATCTTGCTGTGTGTCCACTGGGTCCATCGGCCCACCCAATGACCACTTCTAGCTTCCCAAATACTTCATCAGAAAGGATGTACCATTAGACCCCTGCCACTCTGTTTCCTTGGCCTGCAGAGTATGAACTGTTATAGAGGAAAGTGAAACCCTTCCAGCCCCCATCCCGGCCCAACAAAGATAATGAATCAAAATCAGCATGGCTTCCCAGGGGGCAAGTGAAAGTCACTGCCACTCTCAAAGACAGTCCCCATTCATCCACCCATCTGGCCCCTATGAAAATGATGATCACAGTGGGAGACAATGGACGACCAAAAGATTAACCAAGAAATAGTGCAATTTCGTCTGCTGTGCCAAACATGATGCCTACATTCAGCAGGTGAACACAGCTTTAAATATTAGGCATGTTGAGTGGTTAGTGATCCAGCAAGTGGGTTCTTTTCAAAACCCATGAGGAAGAAGCAACAAGACTGGTTTGCATCGCAATGGATAATCGGTAATATACATCGATAGTTTTGACCTGGAACTGTGCTAAGTATCTCCCTCTTTGTCACAGTATGATCCAAAGAGTGTATTCTGGGCATTCTGAAGAGCAGCACATTGGCCCTCAGTTCTGACATGCTAATCAGACATGAGCAATGAGAAGAGGCAAGTTCACTAGATACCTAAGTAGAATGATGCACTTCAGAGAGTAGGGAATATACTCCACAAAGATTGAGTCTGTCACATGGGTGCAACTTCTAGGGGGCCAGAGACATGAGGTGTTATGACCTGAATTGTGCCTCTCACCCAGATTCGTATGTTGAAGCCCTAATCTCCAGTGTGTCTGTAGGCCATTCAAGGAAATAATTAGGGTTAAATATAATGGAGATAGGCCATTCAAGGAAGTAATTAAGGTTAAATAAGGTCATAAGGATGGGACCTGACACCAACAGAGGCCTGGTGTTCCTTTAAGAAGAGGAAGAGGCCTGGTGCAATGGCTCACATCTATAATCCCAGCACTTCTGGAGGCTGAGGCAAGAGGATTGCTTGAGCCCACGAGTCTGAGACCAGTCTAGGCAACATAGTGAAACCTTGTCTCTACAAAAAAATTAAAAAATTAGCCAGGTGTGGTGGCACATGCCTGTAGCCCCAACTACTTGGGAGACTGAAGTGGAAGGATGCCTGAGCCCAGGAAGTCAAGGCTGCAGTAACTGTGATCACATCACTGCATTCCAGCTTGGGTGAGAGTAAGACCCTCCTCCAAAGGAGGAGGATGAAACGCCAGCGATATCTCTCTCTCTCTCTCTCTCCCTCCCCCATGGTATGCACAGAGGAAAGGCCATGTGGCTATATAGCAAGAAAGCTGGCTGGGAAGAAAGACCAAAAGAAACCAACCCTGCCGGTACCTTGATCTTGAATCTGCAGCCTCCAGAACTGTGAGAAAATAAACGTCTGAAGTTGAGGCCACATAGCCTGTGCCATTATGCTATGGCAGCCTGAGCTGGCATGCCAGGACAACCCTTCAAAAGCAAAGGACAGTGTAATGCGCTGTGCACCTTCTGCCACTCAGAAAGGAGCACACCACTGGGAAGGCCTCTTTGGGTTTTGGAGGCAGCATTTCTCGCACTTTGGAGCACTGCCCCAACCTGTTCATTGGGTAGTGTGGAAGGCTGATGATTCTGAGTGAGGCCCCCACAAGAAAGGGCTGTGACGTTGAGCCCTATGGCCCTGCAGCTTCTAGGGTACAAGAAGAAATCGTCATGATGTCATCGGAGGCTCTGGCTGCCCTCAGTGGGAGAGGCAGAATGCAAACCCACGGTTCCCAAGCGCAAAGAACTACAGGACAAGATGATGCCAGAAAAACAACTCTGGCACTCTCCTGGGCTCTAGTAAGGATGGAGCATATGGGCAAAGACCCACGTGGCCACATTGCCTGGCAGGAGCTTGTGTCTTCAAACTCACCTGATCACAGGGTCCACAGGGCACCATAGTGAAATGGAGTGATACCCCCAAACTGGCTTGAGCAGCTCCCAGGGCACAAAGAAGTGGCCTGAACAGGTGGTGCAGAACCCCCACCACCACCCTCCGTTGTCACTTGGACGCTTCACCTTCAGGTCACTCTGTGGCCTGATGGGAACTGCTCTGGGACCAGTTGTTGGAGGAGATAAAAGCTTGCACTTGGTCTACACATGACTTGGCTCAACACATGGGTATGAGCTGAAAATAGACTGCCGCCACCCGGTGACCCCACTCCAGTGACTGCCGACCTGAAAGACAGCAGAGAGGAAGCCTCCCATGGGCCCAGCTCTGGGCATTTTGTGTGTGGAGAGAGGAATTCCCGAGATGATGACGCCATGGACTCATGGGCCGGGTGGATGTCCTGGCCAGGGTCAGGGGCCTGGAAGGAGCAAAATTGGAGGACTGAGCAAGGGAGAGCCGGGGAAGAGGCCTGGAGATGGGCCGCAGGAGAGGGCAGGAAGCGTGAGGGTTCTTGTTTCACAAGTTGACGCCCACGGGGGAGCATCCGCCACAGGAGAGGCCTGAACGACCTAGTGGACAACACGACGCAGCCACGTCAGCCAGCCTCTGCCCTCAGCCCTTCCAGGACTTGCCGAGGACTTGGGAAATTGTGGCCATGGTGCCCGGTGTATGCGTTGAACGGCCTCTCATCAGCACAGCAGTTCTAGCTGCAGTGTGGAATATCCAGTCTGCCAGCAAAACAGCAAGAAAGCAAGACAGATTAAGAGCCCTTGACACGGCACGGTTCCTTGAGGACACCAACTAGCCACCCTCGAAAGATTATTTCAAACTGCCAGGAGTGATGGATATTCCAGGTTCAGGGCGCTGGCTTAGGGCGTGCAGTGTATGGTCCACTGACATGTGGTCCCCTTTAACATTCAGTTAAAGACAGAGGCACCCACCCACTGCACAGTAGGTACGTGTTGGGTACAAGCCCACAGGACCTGTTGTGTCTACCCCACACTGCACCACCTAGTAACAGCGGGCCTGCCTGAACAACAGAAGGGTC
The DNA here is from genome assembly GCA_963574415.1 of Tarsius wallacei. Classification (NCBI taxonomy): domain Eukaryota; kingdom Metazoa; phylum Chordata; class Mammalia; order Primates; family Tarsiidae; genus Tarsius; species Tarsius wallacei. The sequence continues at coordinate 3,994 of CAUYQG010090466.1, read as the reverse complement.
TCCAGGGGGTGCTGCTTGGTGACACCCATGGGGCTGGGGTTCTCTCCCCTGGTGATACCTGTGGAGATAAGCCTTCTCTCTTAGTGACACTCACAGGGATCAGCCCTCTTCCTTGGTGACACTCACAGGGATGGGGGGTCTCCCTTGATGACACCTTCAGGGATAGGGCCTTCTCTCCTGGTGACACCTGTGGGGATGAGGTGCTTTCCCCTGGTGACACCTGTGGGGATAGGCCATCTCTCCTGGTGACACCCACAGGGATGGGGCGCTCTCCCCTGGTAACATCCACAAAGATAGACCCTCTTCCTTGTGACACCCACAGGGATGAGGGCTCTTTCCTGGGGACACCCACAGGGGTGGGGGCTCTCTTTTGATGACACCTTCGGGATGGGGGCACCCCTTAACATGTAGCATATACCTTAAGCCAGTGGCTGTTATATGGTGCTGTGTCTGTGAAAGGTAGAATTCATGGGTATAGGAACTAAGGGTTGAGGGCAGAGGTGGTCACCATCAGCCCCTGTGACTCACTTGGGGAATTTGTGTGTGTTCCCTTGCAACTCAGGTTTTGTAAGCCTAGAGGTCCTGAGTCCCAAAGGCTCACACTTCCACTGGGGATGAGAATCCTATACTGAGTGCTCTGGCTGCCCATTGGCCATCCTGGACTCCCAGAGCCAGTTGATAAGAACGGAGTCACCAGCCAGTGGGTGTCATGGGCCTTGACCATCATGGGGGCAGGGAGATGCATGTCTGGTATTCCGTGCTCCTCGAGGGTATCTCCTGGTGCTCCTAAGACCCGTCCCAGCCATAAGTGGGCAGATGCCTCCACCATAGCCGGTAAGGGTACTGGTAGCCAGGGGTGCTTTGGGAAAACTCTCAAACTGTTTTTCCTCTGCTCTCACACCACAACAATTATCAACATGGAAGAAGACTTCCGTGACCGAATTTGGAGTTTGTATCCACAACCAAGCAGCGGTCATCAGCAGGGTGTCCTCTAATTCAACTCTGGCACTATTGACCTGGAGATAGCATCACAGCACACAGGGTGAGGGCTCAGGTGAAGGCTCTGTCCCCCAGACTGTCCTTCCCAGGACACTAGTGGCAAGTCCAGGCCTCTGGGACTTCTAACTGGCTGACTTCAAGTCAGAGGGCCCGTGACTCTCTCTTTGGGTTTGATTGATTTGCTGGAGGGGCTCACAGAACTCAAGAAAACACATTAGCTGGTTGATTCCCAAAGGGCACAAAGAGGTGTGTAGGGTGAGGTACGAGCCTCCAGGCCCTCCCTGGGCACCACCCTTCAAGAATCTCCACATGTTCAGCTCCCCAGTCCAGTTCTCTTCATGATATCAGAATTCCTTCCCCCAGGGTCTAGGGCAGGACCCACTCTGGGAGGGTCTTAAGACCCACAATCAGAAAGATAGCCGGGGCAAGGCTGTGGGGATTAAGAGCAAGGAACTGTTCATGTCATAACACTTCTAGGGGTGTAGGCGCCTGGGGATGAGGGTGGATCACCCTCGAGGTGAGCCACCTGGGCCAGCAGAAGTGCTCATTTCGAGTGAGGGAATCCAGGACCGATGTGGGCAGGGACAGGCTTAGTGTTGACTATAGGTCCAAGACCCACTGCAGCAGGGTCAGTGTTGCTCCATGCATTCCCAGGAATCCTGACCAACCAGGACGCTGGAGAAGTTGTGCCTGGACAGAGTGAATGTGAGAAGCACATGGATCTGAAGGCACAAGGGGTGGACTGTAGTGGATGCTTTGGGTCCCAGGTAGGCCCCTTTCCGGGAATGCACCACCAGACCCCAGCTGCCATGATGGTCTCTCATCTGCCCCCTCCTAGAGAAAATAGCCCTTGGCTGAACAAAAGCTGCCTTGTCTGGGGTGTCACACCCCTCCCATCGCTGCCCAGGGACTGTCTACAGCCAAGACCAACTTACTAGGGCTGTAAAAGGCTGTAAAAAGGGGCTCAGGGTAGGAGCAGTGTGGACCAACTCCATGGGGCAGTTCGTGCTCCAGGATGCCTGTGGCATCTGGTGGAAACAAAGAGTCCCACTGAGACCACACCCTTGCCTAACCCTCTCCCTTACTGATCATGGACACCAGAATTCCTTTGCTTCTATGGAACCTAACCTTAGACACCCGTCACACTTTCCAGATGGCTCCCACTGCTCTCCATGAATCTGAGTCTGATGTCTCAACAGTCAGCATCCTGAGTTTTGGAGCCAGACAGATTCCTCTTGCGGCTCAGACACTCCCTGCGTGACCTTAGGCAAGTCACAACCCCTCCCTGAGCCTCAGCTTGCCTTTTGGTGCAGGGTTTCTGTGGATCTTAAGAGACAAGGCACACTGAGTGTCCAGCACGTGATTTCCTGCTGCTCAGGACCCAACAGGGCTCCTTCCTCCAGGAAGCTTTCTCTGACCACCTCTGTGCACTGGGTTTGTTCTTCCTCAGGACCCCCAAACCTGATCCGTCTACCATTCACAGGGCCTCAACCTGTAAGGCCTGAGGGCTTCAGCCTTTTTTCCTGGGATCAGAGAAACCTTCCAAAGTGCATGGTGAGTGTCCAGCTGACAGGGCCTAATCCCCACATCGTGGAGATCTTTGTGGCCCATGTTGACAATGGGAGTTGGGCCTGAGGGCCCCAGAGTGTCTCAGGCCTGTGTGACAAGGCCCCCAGGTGGGTTTGGGGCCAGGTAGAAGTTGTGAGTGGCAGGGACAGTTGAGCGGAGCCCTTGTTCACAGGGCTTATCACCTCTACTAGTTTACTCAGGAGTTCAGGGAGAGGTCTCCTGGAAGAAAAAAGTCTGGGAGTGTGGTCCTCAGGGAGGGTCAAGGACCAGCTCCATGGAAGCCAATATGTAAGACAGAGCAGCCAGGCTGGGGGCTCTGAGAATGAACTTAGCACTGAGAGCAGAGGGAGGAAGACAGCTCACTACACTTGCCATGGACGCCCTTGGACAATGAGGGTTGCCTGGGACCCCGTCCTGTCCCCTTGTGCTGTGGGGCTGCTTGGAGAACAATGGCTGCAAGTGTGTGTGAGCCCAGAGCACTGTGTCACCAGAAGCACCAGGCCCCTTCACTGGATGCCCTTTAGCACTGGTGTAGCACCTTGGAAAAAATCAGAGCTGTCTACACATGCTGAATCTCAGCAGGACCGTGGGGCCCACATTAAAACAGTGCCTACAGTGTGGCAGCCCCACCAGTGGCAGCAACTACATGGGTCCCCTCCTTGACCCTGCCCCAGAGCCCTGCTAGGGCCCATATTGGCCAAGAGCAGAAGCTGGAAGTCCCTCAAACTAAGCAGCCCCTTGTGGCCTGTGGATGGGGAACCAGGGCCCAGGAAGTGTTGTTTTAGGGCCCTGTGAGGCCCTGGTGGAGGGGAACTCTTGGGGGTAGGGGTGGATGACAGGTGGAGTCAGTCTGAGGAGACAGCCATGGAGAGGTGGCATATGGTGGTCTGCCCCTGGCTGCCCCCCACCTGCCATGCCCTCTGTACACCCCCCTGGGAGGTCTCTCCATGCCCCATTGGCTTTGCTTATGACCCACATTTGTCTCCAGAGAGGACCTACTCCTCAGGCCCATTTATCCACTGGGCCACTGAACACCTCTGCCATGTAACCCAAGATCTCCAGCTCATGAGTTCCAAACAGAACTCCAAGTCCCTCCTCAAGCCAGTTTCTCCTGTTCCTGTGTTCCCATTCTATGACTGACAGTCAACAGCCATGGTCATCCTAGGCTCTCCCTCACCCTCACCCCACAGTCATCCTCACCAATTCCACCTCCTAAATCGATCACCACCAGCACCACTTCCCCAGGCCAGGCCAGGCCCATGGGAGTGCTAGTGAATGTTTTTAGGCTTGATGGGTGGCTGAATGAATGGATGGGTGGGTAGGTGAATGGATGGAGGGATGAATGGGTAGATGTGTGGATGAGTGGATGGATGGGTGGTTGAATGGGTTGGTAAATGAATGATGGA
>CAUYQG010090452.1:0-12046 GCA_963574415.1 Tarsius wallacei | reverse complement strand
CAATAAATCAAAAAAATTAACCGGGTATGGTAGCGCACACCTGTAGTTCCAACTACTTGAAAGGCTGAGGCGGAAGGATCGCTGGAGCCCAGCAGGTCGAGGCTGCGGTGGCCGGGAGCGGCTACTGCACTCCAGTCTGGGTGATGGGGTGAGACTCCAGCTCAAAAATAAATAAATAAATAAAAACTTGGGGTTAGCAAAAAAGAAAGTTAGCTCTGGCTCATGGGTGTGATTTTCTCTACCTTAGGAAGAAGCTTAGAACAAAGAATGGTGGTCAGAGTTCAGTCCTCAGCTTCCATCTGAAGTCTACATGCCGGCAGATGCATTTGGAGAGGATCCAGTTTCTGAAAAACAGTTCAGAGATATATGTTAACATGTTATCTTTAGTTTCTATAGGGAACCAAACAACCCATGATTTGAACTTTCTTGACTATTGTTTCAGGCTATGATTACCTTCTTGTTTATTAAGTTGCTTATTTACTTCTCAAGGCTAGTTGGGTGCCTGGAAATTCCCTTGAAAACTCAAGTGTTTCTTTATTTCCATGTTTTGGTGAGGGGAGACCCCTAAGGGGGCGTCCCTGCTCCATCTCACAAACCACCAGAAGCTAGCATAGAGACACGGGACCCAGTCTTCTACACAGTTCTCAGCTCTCATGACATCCCAGACTTCAAGCCTCCGGAGCAGTGAGACAATATATTTCTGTTAAGCCACCCAGTCGTGGTACTTTGTTATGGCAGCCCTAGCAAACAAAGACATCTTCCTAGAGTGTAGTTCTCAGCCTCACTAATTGTTCAACTCAAGTTTATTGATCACCATCAAGACCTTGTGAATAAAAGACATAAAAAGAATTGCCCTCCTTGGGGAATGTATATATGAACAGAGGGGAAATAAAAACTTAGTTCTTTCAGTTCCCAGCAGGTGTTCTGAAATTGTGTCCATGTCAACCAAAATTATATAAGCTAGCTTTAAAAAGTACAGAGACAAAATATTAATTTACAGCATGCAACGTCTACCAATAGGCTGAAACTGTATCAGCCAGCCAACACACTTCTACTTCAGTTTAAGAAATTTACTTGGGGAAGTGCATTAAGACTAGAAGACTGATGGGTGCACATAAATTGAATTTGGATAAGGGATATTTTTAATAAGTGCTGGGAGCAGAGTGAGTCACCTATCTCCACCACAGGTACATACCTGCCCTGAGGTCTTTAGTGAGTCAGGTTTTCACTCCCTAAGAGTATACTGTGAACATACTGACAGACTCACTTACTATTCATTTTTTTAATTTTTATTTTTAATTGGCAAATAATGTTTTTATATACTAATGGGGTACAATGTGATGTTCTGATATGTGTTTATGATGTGGAATGATTAAATCAGACTAATTGACAAATCCATCACCTCACATGCTTAACATTTTTTGTGGTGAAAACATTAAAATCTATTCTTTCAGCAATTTTGAAATATATAATGTATTATTACTTATTATAGTCACCATTCTGTGCAATAGAAAGCTTATTTCTCCTGTCTAAATGAAATTTTGTACCTTTTGATCAATATCTCTTTCCCCATCCCTGCCCCTGGTAACTATCATTCTGTTCTCTGCTCCTATGAGTTTAACTTCTTTAAATTCCACATATAAGTGAGAACGTGTGGCATTTGTCTTTCTGCTCCTGGTTTCTTTCACTTAATGTAACATCCTCCAGGTTTATCCAGGTTGTTGCAAATGACAGGGTTTTGCCCCCTTTTAAGGCTGAATAGTATTCCATTGTGTATGTACATACCACATTTTCTTTTATTTATCCATTCACTTAAGAAATATTGATGGATGCCTTTTTATGTGCCAGGCACCGTGGTTAATGCTGGAAATTCAATAGTGACAAAGACCCATTCCCTGCCTTCATGGGCAACGTGAAATAAGTGCTGCAATGAGGAATTTCAAACTGTTGTTATGAGATCACAGAGATAGAATGACTCAACCAGCCTTGAAGAATTACAAAAGGCTTCTAAGCTAATGGGATGGGGAATGGGTGTGTCTGGGGGAACATATTATGGGAAGTAGCAGTAACAGAATATACAAAGCTCCAGAAGTGAGAGAGAGCATTGTGTCCAAGGAATTAACAGTGGTCGTCTCACTACAGGTGAGCACAAGATAGTTCAAGTGATGAAGGCTAGAGAGGAATGAAGGAGCTTGACCATGCAAACTAATCCTGGGAGTACAAAGCCTGCCCTCCAAGACATTCCATGGAAGCTGGACATGAGAGTGCCTTGATGCCAACCAGAGGGGCCGTAATACTGCGTAGATAATCTGAATAGCACTCACCCAGGAAGAAGGAGACAAGCCATAAACTTGGAGCTAAGTTGTGGATTTGCGATCAGAGGAGAGTTAAGAGACACCAAAGAAAGATCTAGTATTAGTGCAATGTTAATCGGATAACAAAATGGGGAGTTCAGGGGGCACAGACATGGATTGTGTAGAAAACAAGGAGCACCTGGACCTAGAGTGAGTCAGTAATGTTGCAGTCTCACTGGGGCTGCACTGCCAGTCTGAGATCCACATGATGTCCAAGGACACCGTGATATTCACAGAGGGGAATGCAGTGGTGATGGAGAGCTTGGGGGATGCCAAGGAAGCTGTGAAGCCCCAAGGAATGTTACAGCTCTTTTCAACTCAGTGGGCCAACAAGTTGGGCCCCTAAGGAGTGCTGCATCTCTTGCTTGGTGAATCCCTAGTTCTTGTCTCATGACCAAGAAGAATAAGGAGGGTGGACACTGAAGAGTGAGTGAGATGGAATTTATTAGGTGATGGGAAATCTCTCGGCAGTCAGAGGGTACCCAAAAGTGGGTTGCTGGAGATCAAAATAAGCTCGGAGTTTTTATGGGTTTCAAATGGGGAGGTGCTTGCTGATTGGTTGGCAGTAGGGAATAAAAATACACTAACCTAAATGGTATGCAGTAAGGACCAAAAAGTAGCATGACAGTGTAAAGGGCCAGAGGGGAGAGGATTAAAGAAGGACCAATCAGGAAAAGGTGCATGAAAAGGGAATGGGTATGGGCTTTTGTCTGGAACTTGTTGCTTCGTTTCTTCAGGTAAAATGGGAGAGTTTTACTGGAGACCCGCTCTAACTGTCTGCTAACCGCTTTCTTCCTTCCTCTTTCTCAGTAATGGATGAGAAAGAGTTCTCAAAGTTGATGACCTCATGATCAGTATATAAGAATGTCCATTCTCCCTAAATTTATCTATAAATTCAATGCAATTCCAGTCAAAACCCATCAACAAGTTTATTCTAAAATTTACATGGAAATACAAGGAATTTTAAAGAGGTTAACAATACTGAAAAAGTTGAAGAACTTACACAGCTTGATCGCAAGACTTAGCATTATCAAGAGAGAGTGTTATTGGCATGAGGAGAGACAAATAGATTAAAGAAATGTAGTAAGTTGTCCAGAGATATACCCACACATATATGATCAATTGATTTTTGGCCAAGGTACCAAGTTAATTTGAAGGAGCAAGGAAAAGTCTTTTTTAACAAATGGTTCAGAAACAACTGAATATTGTTTTGGAAAATAATGACAAAGGTCTCATACCCAGATTATAAGCATATACTTATTTCAAATCAATAATAAAAGGGGAAATACCCAATAAAAATGGGCAGACTTGAAAAGCTACTTTTAGAAGATGTATTAATGAGCAATATGCATACATTGTAAGTCTCTAGGAGAACTTAAATTGAAACCGCAAGACATGCTATTTCACACCCACTGGAATAACTAAAGGAGAAAAGTACAGAACCAAATGCTGATGAAGATGTGAAGCAACTGGAACGCTCATACATTGTTGGTGGGAACAAATGAGTTGTTATCATTTAAATAATAGTTTGGCAGTTTCTTATAAAGTTGAGTGCATTTCTATGCTATGACCAGGCTTTCTACTCCTAGGCATCTGCTCCCTAGAATTGAAAACATATGTTCACAAAAGACTCGCAAATATATATTCTTCAAATTCGGAGAAATTTGCTATCCTTTTAACTGACATAAGAGTAGTGTCTATAGTTTATAAGGAGTTTCTACAAATCTGAAAGAAAAATGCAAACAATATCACAGTAAAGAGTGCTAGAGATACAGAAAGTCAATTCACAGAAGAGAATACATGGAAATATTGTCAACTTAATAACCAGGGAAGTGCAAACTAAAACCACTATGGTGTAGCATTTCATATTCATCTGGTTTCAAATCAAAACTACCACCATTACTACCATTGCCACCCAAACCTGTCAAAACTAAATGTTGGCAAGCCTGAATGTAAGTGGATATTATCACCCATTGCTGTTGGGAGTGTAAATTGCTCTAATTACCTTGAAAAGTCAGCTGGCAATATGTATGTAAGTAGATGGTGTATATACTCTCTGACCCAGCAATTTTACTGGTATACACCTCTCACCCCAATTCTAGAGTGAATAGGATATCAAGAATGTTCAGTACACCATTCTCTCATGGCTTAAAAAGTATATAGCTCTGTACGCTATTTTCTTACATTCCAAATATGGTTAATTTTTTGCCTTCTCTTTTTTTGTGTGATCTATCTTACCATAATTTCGTGTGTGTGTGTGTGTTTTTTTTTGAGTTGGAGTCTCACTCTGTCGCCCAGACTGGAGTGCAGTGGCATGCTCCTGGGCACCGCAGCCTCGATATGCTGGGCTCTGGCGATCCTTCCGCCTCAGCCTTCCAAGTAGCTGGAATTACAGGTGCGCGCTACCACGCCTGGCTAATTTTTTGATTATTGTAGAGATGAGGTCTCACCAAGTTGCCCAGGCGGGTCTCAAACCTGCAGGCTCAGGCAATCCACTCACCTCAGCCTCCCAAAGCGCGGGATTACAGGCTGAGCCACCGAGCCCGGCTCAATTTTGTTTACTATATTAGTCTTGTGAAGATAACTTTTATTTGGTTCATCTGATTGTTTTATTTTTTATTCCATTAACTTTGTCTCTTATCCTATTATTTCTCCCATTTTATTTCTTTTGGATTTATTCTGCTATTTGTCTTTGATCTTCTTGAATGCAGCCATTTTAACTCCTTAATTTATTTTTCAATGTTCCATGTTTCTAAATATGTAGCTTTATGGCTATAAATTTCCCATGAAGTACTACTTCAGTAAGGTCATAAATGCTTCCGTATATACTGGCTCTAAATATTTTCCTTTTTTTCCCATGTCTCAAACGTTCAGAAATGGTTCCAAATATTTTCTAATTCCTATTGCTATTTTCTCTTCAAAGCATGAATTATAAAGATGTGTATTTTCAGTTACCAAGTAGTGTGGCTTTAGCAAATCAAATTTTTTGTTATTGACTTCTAATTTTATGACAATCGCAAAATATTTATTCTTTGATATTTGCTAAGATTTTACTTAAGGACTATTCTGTGGTCAATTTTTACATTAACTTCGCATGAGCTAGAAAACAAGTGTATTTTCTTTGATGGGGATTTCTCTATTTGTCCATTAGCTCACATTTGCTCATATAATTTTTTAAATGTTCTAAATCTTATTAATATTTTGTCTGCTCAATATACCAGTTCTTAAAAGAGATAGTTTCATATCATTCAATATGATTATGGATTTGTTACTTAATTCTTTGAAATTATGTCAATTTTTGCTTTACATATTCTGAGATTCTTTGGTTGGCCACTTACAGGTTCAAGATATATTTTGGACTCTCATTCTATCCTTTATGTCTCTAATTTCTACTTTATATTTTTCCTTATCTCTTTTTGTTGCATTCTGATGAATTTTCCTTGTTTACTCATTCTTTCTTTAGCTGCACATATTTGATTTTAACTTACTCACTGAGGTTTTAATTCAGATGACTGTTTTTCATTTCTTCAAGTTGCATTTGTTGCTACTTAAAAAAAATTTGTTTGTTTTGTTTCCTAGATATTTGTATTTATATTTCTTATTACTTTATTCATTTTAAATATACTTGTAGTTCTTTTAGATTTATTTATTAATTACAACCTTTTTCTAGGGGAGTAATTATCCTGTTAACACAGGATCTCATGATAGTTCATTTGCTCATGTATTTTGTAATTTTTTTCCTGGTAAAGTCAACTTTAACAGGATTTATATTTCTTTTTTGTTTTCAGTTGGGAGAAGAAAGCTATGACCTCTGTATTGTGAAAAATGTTCCTTCAGGGCGGTTTGACATTTATTTCTCCTTGAATCTTATAGTTTTGATTGTTTTGGACTGATTTTATTTTGGGATTCTCAATGTGAGCATCTCACCATGCAAATAGTGCAGTGTGTTTAATTCTAACATTTTTTCATGCATGGCAAAGACATGGAATTTTGATAGCTCATAGATGACTTTATTCCTACCACCTCTTCCTGCCACAAAATTATCTGGATAGATAGCAAGTTTCTTCATTACTAATGGCTTGATCCTTGACATGTTCATATGGTAATGAGTTCCCTGTCAGTGGAGGGATTCACACCAAGCTGCACAATCTCTACAGGATTATAGTGGAAAGATTTTGTAAGAGTTGGCCTAGAAGACCATTCTGGTCCAATTTTAACCATCCCCAAATGATCTCCACTGTCTTATATTTGTTACACTTTCAAGACTTGTCTACATCTACTGTCTTACTTGACAATGAGATGCCAGTGATTAAATAGTCTTTAAACTTCAAGCCTTAAATCTCAGATTCCTCATGAACATTTGGAGGACAGCTTCTGGCATTTTCCAGGAGACTTGCCAAAGTATCTCTTTCCCAAGCTTGGGACAGACTCCCCATCTTTTCAGACCCATGGGTAGAGGTCGTATCTGCTCAATTGCTGTGGTCTCCTGGTAGTTTTGGTCTGGACTGGCCCTGGTACTTTGTGGAGAGGAGTGTTGGGAGGAACAGTGGCATCTACCAACACTTTGGTGATTAATTATGATTCCTTTATCTCAGCCACAGTGGGAGCTCAGAAATTGCCAAAGCTTGAGCTCAATGTTTACATCCTGCTGAGAAAATGTTTGAAATTCATTCTGGCAGAAAGAACAGTGAAACATGCAGGTTGAGGTATAAACTATAGTACTAACCCAGGGGAAAATTTTGGTTTGTTCACACTCCAGCACTTTCCAAAGAAGATATGGGGAGACTTATCACAAGGAATACACACACATGCACATGCACAGAAACGCACACCCACACAGAGTATGGGTCACAAATAGAAATAGAATATATGAGTTCCTAAAGAAAAAAGAATCCAAGCTGACAGCCACTGAGGCTAGTACGGCTTTTGGATACAAACAGTTGGAGCCGATTGTCTTTTTCCAAAAATGGCCCAACAACACCTTCATCCTTGTTCTACTCTTCTGCAGTGTGACTTAGCACACTCTCAGCAGGAGCTGGGGTTTATTTCTCCATCCATGTATTAGTTTTCTAAGGCTGCCATAACAAATTACCGCAAACCGGGAGGCTTAAAACAGCGAGATATTTTTTCTCTCTCCCAGTTCTGGAGGCCAGAAGTCTGAAGTCAAGGTGTCAGCAGGATTGGTTCCTTCTGGGGATTCTGAGGAAGGGTCTGTTCCATGCCTCTCTCTAGCTTCTGGTGGTTGCTGGCCATCCTTGGCATTCCTTGACACTTCCAGTTGTGTTCCTCTAAACTCTGCCTCCATCAACCCATGTCTTTCTTCCTTGTATCTGTCTATGTCTGTGTATCTCATCTTATAAAGACACCAGTCATTGGATTTTTTTTTTTTATTGTACATCATCACTCCTTTATTATACTGATCTGGAAAGACAGTTCAGATATGCTCAGAATGAACACAGCCCCGAGGCGGGGCAAGCAACTAGAACATGATTCAGAAACCAGTCAGTGACAGACACACCTGGACACAAAGAGAGCCCTCTCACCGCCACAGGTTGAGGCCAGGAAGGGACTGAGCACGCAGCAGGTGCCTCGACCCCTAAAGGCCAAGGAGCTGGGCCTGTGTTGGTGCGAGAAATGGCTTATTTCGAGACCACACATGGGACGGTTTCAATCCCCACTAGAAACCCCAGGAGGGATTTGTTTGGTAGCCTTTATACATTATCTTTTATAAAAGTAAATGCAACATGTAGACTTATTTCAGGATTGATCCCAACCTTCTGGAACCAGCACCTCCGGGGTCAAGGAGGAAAGGGTTGCTTCTCAACTGCCGTGCAGGTGACATTCATCTGCACAGGAATGACTGCAGCCCCAGGTTGTGCCTTGAGCACAGGCCTGGCTCCTGGGAGCAGAGGCTCTCTCACTTCGCCTCACTGGCCATGACTTGGCATAGCTCCTCCCTGTCCCGTATTCAAATAGGTCCCCAGGAGACAGAGCACTGGCAAGCCCCAGTTGCTAGTGGGCAATGCATGGCCAGGAGGAGGCTTACCTCGGTTAGGACCTAGAACAAGGCCCCAGTGTGCTGTTTCCACGTGCGAAAGGGGTGGATGCAGGAAGCCAACGGCGGGGCCACTGGTCCCATCTGCAGCTACAACTCAGGACACGATGGACGTGGTGGGGGGGAGGAACTGGACAGGCCTTCACTTCTTGGTCTTGCCCTGGGCAGCCATGGCTTCCATGGCTTTGGCATGGTCCCCTCACCCCCAGGAACTGCATGGGCTTGATGGGCTTCAAGTTCTTGTCCAACTCATAGACGATGGGGATCCCGGTCGGCAGGTTCAGCTCCATGATTTCCTCTTCAGAGACCCTCCAGGTGTGTGATGATGTCCCAGAGGCTGTTGCCGTGGGCCGCAATCGGCACCTGCTTGCCCTCCTTCACCTGGTGAACGATTTCTTCATTCCAAAAGGGCAAAATGCTGTGGCGATGGTGTCCATCAGTTGCAAGAGGGGAGCTGGTCTTCAGGGAGGTCTGCATACCTATGATCCTTGACGATGTTGACATAGAAGGAGTGGTGGGGCTCCATGGGCCGCGGTGACAAGTTGAGGGACGCTCCAGATCTTCACCTGGGCCTCGCCATGCTTGGCGGTTGTCTCAGCCTTGTTGAGGCCCGTCAGCCCCCATAGTGGTGCTTACTGAGGCGCCACGTCCACCCGACGGCAGCCACATCTGGTTGATGGCATCCAGCACCACCGAGGGCATGAGGATGGCTCGCTTCAGCCACTGAAGAGGTTCTCCAGGTTCCAGGTGCTCTGACCGAGCTGGATCAGCACCACCTTGTAGGCAGTCACAGCAGTGGGCAGGGGACATGGCGCTAACTGGGGCTTACCGAGATTCTGGAGCCCGTCGTTGGATTTAGGGCCCCACCCCAAATCCAGTACGACCTCATCTTAAAACATCACAACCACAAAAACACTGTAAAATAAGACAATATCCTGGAGTTCTGGGTGAATATGAATTTTCAGGGGCACTGTTCAGCCCATTATAACTTCTTTGAATGGCTGCAGCCACTAGAATACTGCGGAAATGATTCTGTGCTAATTTCTATGCTAGTTTCTGCTTTCTGCCTCTTGGGATGTTTGGTCTTATACCTCTCCTCTTGGAACTCACCCACAAGGCTGTGAGGAGTCCATGGCACCCAAAGAAGTCCCATGTATGCTGGAGGGACTCAAGTTGAGCCTCAGTTAAGCCCCTAGATAAGAGCCAACATCCATAGCCACCGTCCATTTTGGACATTCAGTTTCGTGAAGCTTCCATGTGACTGTACCCTCGCCTACACTTGCAACTACATGAGAGATCCTTTCATTTCTTAAGTGCACCAAGCTTGTCCCAGCCGTAGGGCCTTGGAATTAATTCTTCCTTTTGCCCCAAAGACTTTCCCTCAAGCATCCACATGGGTGGCTCCTTCTTGTCATCTGTGTCTGAAGGCAAATGTCATCTCCTCAAAATAGCCACTTTAGCCACTTTTATTATATTTTCTTTTCATCCTAGTGTTTATTGTTATCTAATACTTTTTGGCTTTTATATTTGCTTACTTGGTTTTTATTCTAGATCTTCTCTCCTGTTCCCTAGAATTTAAGCTTCAATGCAAGAGAGACCTTGTCTATCTTGTTTACTGCTCTATTAGCAACTCTCTGATAGTGTTAAACACATATTTGACTCTCAATAGACAAATATTGAATGAATGAGCACACGTTTTAAAGTTATGAGGTAGTCAAGCAAATTGGGTGGAAATCTTAGCTCTACAATTTATCTGAATCCTCATGCAAGTTACATAACTTCTCTTAGCTCAGTTTTGTCATCTGTAAAAAGGGAATCAAAATATTCATCTCGAAGTGTATTTGTAATTGTTTGATGAAATCATTTATATGTAGCATGTACACATTTCAGCTGGGGAACTCAAGTTTTTAAAAAATACAATTAATGTTATTGGTAATTTTTTTTTATTACAAATATATGTCAGAAGCATAGTCTTAGCACATTTGAGATCTCCAGATTTCTTTGTGCTGTCACTAAGTGTTGGGCATGTGGGACAGTCATCAGTGATCTTCATTATACATTGTTACTTTCTTTCAGACACATGGTGGGATTTTCCCCTTTGAAGATAAGCATGATCATGTGATTTACATTGGCCAATGAAATGTAAGTGGGCATGGCGTGTGTCTTTTCCTTGAAGAAGGATTGAGAGTCAATGTTTGATATGCCACAGTCTGTAAGCATTCCCATTGTACAAGCACATTTTTTGTTTGTTTACATTTTTGAGTTGGAGTTTCACTCTGTTGCCCAGGCTGGAGTGCAGTGGCATGCTCACAGCCACCGCAGCCTCAACCTGCTGGGCTTAGGCGATCCTTCTGCCTCAGCCTTCCAAGTAGCTGGAACTACAGATGCATGCCACCACGCCTGGCTAATTTTTGTGATTTGTTGTAGAGACAAGGTCTCATCAAGTTGCCCAGGCTGATCTTGGACCCCCGGGCTCAGGCAATCCTCTCGCCTAGGCCTCCCAAAGTGCTGGGATTACAGGCTGAGCCGCTGCGCCCAACCACAAGCACACATCAACATGGAGGCTTCATTCATGGGGCCCCTGAGTAACTACCATGAGCAGAGACTCCCTGCTGACACATGCCTGACATGTAGTACAAGCAAGACTTTTGTAGACTAATTTGCTGGATGTGGGAGCTGTTCCTGCAGCCTAATCTAACCTCAATGATGCAATGTGTTTTCTAGGGCCAAAACCTTGGTGGGAATTTTGGTTGGTGGGAGGCAATGTAACAGGAGTGTAGGGCAGTAATAATGTGCAAAATATTTAACAATTAGAATTACATAGGTGCTCACCAATCTGAGTGTTAGGAAGACAATGTGAAGGTGCAGGGGGATGATACCATCTACCAGCCAAGGAGAGAGACCTCAGCAGAAAATAATCTTGTCAACATCTTGATCTTGGACTTTTAGCCTAAAAAATCATGAGAATTTGAATACATTTCTGTTGCTTAAGCCACCCATATGTCGCACTTTGTTATGATAGCCCTAAAAAATGAATATAGGGCTATAAACCCTCATCTCTTAGGGTTTCAAACTATGAGATCCTTTTTCTTAGGAACCCTCACAAACATTAAAGTTTGATGTCTCCTCTCCCCTCACTCTAGTCTGGGAACTCTTGTTTCATCTGCCCAATCATATCGCTATCTCAGGAAACCTGACTGTGCATTCTTCATGATTTGAGACTCCCCCAACACCTAGACTTTTCTTCCCTGGAACCAAAAACAAGGGAGGAGGGAGGCTAAGTAAAAAGAAATAGGATAGAGGACAAGAAGAAGGAGAAAACATATGATACCTATAGACATATGACACCTGTCACATACGAAGGTTCTTAGCACAAGCATATGCAGAGAGTAAATACTTTGTAACTAGTAGCTGCTATTATTTTTATCATCGTCAACGTCATTATCATCATCCTTACCACCACCCTGTAAGCTGTTAACAACCTGACTTAGACAACTTTCTTTTTTTTTTTTTTTTTTGAGTTGGAGTCTCACTCTGTCGCCCAGACTGGAGTGCAGTGGCCGCTCCCGGCCACCGCAGCCTCGACCTGCTGGGCTCCGGCGATCCTTCTGCCTCAGCCTTCCAAGTAGCTGGAACT
>CAUYQG010090449.1:0-13089 GCA_963574415.1 Tarsius wallacei | reverse complement strand
TGGGTCACAGCCTTATGAGACACGTAGATACGGGATTGGACTGGGGTTTTTCATCTGCATGTTGATGAGATATTGCTGTTGCCTGCACCATGCTGTCTCATATGACCAGAAGCCCTTTCAACTATTTCCTTTTCCCTCTCTCCTTCTCCATATAGCCTTTTCTCCAACTGAGGAAACAACTCGCTTTTGTCTGCATATAACCCAAATTGTTCTACCTTCACATCTTTGCTTGTTTTTCCTGCCTACATAAAACACCTTCATTCACCAAAAAAAAATATTTGTTGAGTCCTACTGTGTGCCAGACAGTGTTCTAGTTTGACAATAAATGGCAAGGAAGGTGCTCAAGATCCCTGCTCTTAAGGACGATAATCAAACAGACAAAGGCATATCACAATCTTGGAAGGAGATAAATGCAATGAAGAAAATAAAATGGAGTAGCAAAACATAAGAAAATAAGACAGAGAAGATGGGGATACGTAGTCTAGAATGAATGTGTCAGGGACGGCTGCTCTTAGGGAGTGAAACTTGTGCAGAGGGCCACATTGTAAAGAAGGGCCACGTAGCATAAGAGGTGAGACTGCAGGAAGAGCTTGCTAGGCAGAAAGAGCAATATGGATAGATCTCTTAAGGTGGGAACAAACTTGACATGGTGAAGAATAAGTCAGAGGCCAGTGTGTCTGGATCGTAGTTAAGGAAGGATTTTCACACATAGTGCGTTACAGACCATGCGGAAGGGTTTGGTTTTTACTGCAAGTGTAAATGAAAAGCTTTAGCGAGAGGCATAGATGATCTAATTAATATTTTTTAAAGATCATGCTAATTGCTCTGTAAGAATAGAGTCACTGGAGAAAGAGTCAAAAATGCTAGGATTCAAAATAGAGATGATGGTGGCATGATGTTAGGATAGTTCTTGGTGAGAAGTGCCTGGATTTATGCTAGATTTTGGAGACAGAGCCCACATGGCTTGTTGATGCATTACATGTGGGAGCAACACACATAGGGCTAACAAGGATGATGTTAGTTGTTTCTCCCTGGATGACTAGATGGATGAAAGCATTCATAACTGAGAGGGGAAAGACCAGAGGACAAGTCAGTTTTGTGGGTGGAAACCATGGTTCTATTTTGTGAATGTTCATAAGAGGTCAATTAGACATTACCTCAGTATAAATAATTACATCTATATCAACAAATATCTAGCCAGGATGCTTGTTTTTTCTTTCAATTGCCACAGATGAAATCTCTCTCTTTATCTCTCTCTTTCTCTCTCTCTCTCTCTCTCTCTCTCTTCATATCTATTCCTCACTAAATTTCTATTTTGTATTATATGTCTTTGTATATATGTCTTGTTAACCTGTTTTAGTAAGTATTCATTGACTTCAAGTCTTCAATTAATAAAAACCAGCCAATATATTAAGAAGAAGGAAAAAAGAAAAAAAATATGATGGATTAGCATAAAAACACAGAGATATTTGGTGCAGCTGGTTCTCAGAAAGAAATAGAATCATGTCCCTGAAGGCCGTTTACTTCATGTTTCTTTTTTGGAAGACCAGGATCTTTTAAGAATAATACTTCTACTGGGAACGTGGAAGATGTTTGCTTATTGCACTAAAGTTCACATATTCAAGCAAAGAGAAAATGAATCTATCTCAGCTTTCAATATACAGTCTTAGGGATGAAATTATTTTGCTTTGGCTTTTACCAAGTACTCTTGCCTGGCCCTAATAACAAACATTGTACAATCTTTAGGGTTGGATACATGTTTGCTGCAACTGTATAAGTCCTCTAAAGTTTAGTGAGTATACAATGGGTAATTTTTCTGGGATGGAACGAATGAAAGAATAAATAAATAATGGAATGAATGGACAGATGAATGAATGACTTCAGGGTATGTGTGATCTAATAGCAGAGAAACATGGAAAATTAGTAAGAGGCATTAGGGTGAAATTCTTAATTATAGTGGGGGTTCCATTTACAGTAGGAAGTAGAATTTTGTGAGACACCGTTCCTGCTATTATAACACCAGGTTAACAGTCATACTTTTCTTTCAAGTCATCGAAGAATAGTGGATGCAAAGATGTCTACAAGAGGTAAATTACAGAGAAGGATGAGTCTTTCATAGGCAAGCAAAGAGCTGGGGCTGCTTTTGTACTTGGAGCAATATTTTAGTCTTAGCTTGGGCAGCGGAGAGAGGGAGACCTGCCATCGCCAGAAAATAGGTCATGGGACGACAAGAAGCCAGCTGAAATTGAAGGACTCTGTGGGCTGACATGATGGATTGGAATCTCAAAGAACTCCAAAAGCAAAATAAATCTTTCACCTGACAATCGTCTCTCATGAGGATTTTACTGAGTTTGTATCGATGGGAAGAGTTAGACAGCAGAGAAATAGTCTCACGTGGCAGCTGAGTCCGGCACTGCTGGAGTTGGATAAAGAGGTGAACTTAAACTTAGGTTGCAACTCAACCCTCTGCCAGCTCAAATCCTGATAAGATCAACATGCTTACCCATCTTGGCTCCAGTACAGGGTGTTATAGACCAGGAAAGGGGACAGATAGAGACCTCCTTAATTGCAGCTTAAAAATTGACATTAGTTAAATGTCCCCATGCTAGCATAGTGCTACTCATTGTGAAATTCGAATGATCAGTCCCTCACCTTAGCTGCCTGACAGAAAAAGGGCACGGGAACTTGGACAAAAGAAAGTAAAACATGCCATCTAATTTAGTTTATATTGTTTTCCAGTTTAAACACGTCCAGGCTGAAATCGGAGTCATGCAAAAAGACAGGGGAAAGTGACCACAGAGAGAAAAACAAAACAACATAACAAAACAAAAACAGGAAATAGAGGCAGAGACAAAGATGACCTGGATGTTGTAATTAACAGGCATGGTTTAAACAATTCTAAATATGTCAAATACCAAGAAAATAATTTAGAGTGGCAAAAGCCCTAAAAAATTACAAAACTGAAATTCTGGAAGAGAAGATACAGTATCTGAGATTTAAAATGTATTGGATGATTTTAAATGGTGAACTTGAAGACCACTTCAAAATATGTTATTCACATTAAAACTTAGAGATAAAGAAAAAAGAAATAAACAGAATATCATAGACATGTTAGGAACATATCAAATAATGTAACACTCATCTCTGGTGTCCCTAAAGTGAGAGAGCATGGGACAGAGGAAATATTTGAAGAAATATTTGTTAAAAATTTTCCATAAGTGGTGTTGAACTCAGCACGTATCCAAGAAGCTCAGGAAATTCCACCAGGATAAATACAAAAACAAAACAAAACAAACAAACAAAAACACCTTTCCTATGTGGAGCATAGTCAAATGCAGAAAATCATAGATAAATAAAACAATATATTTTGAAAGAAATCAGAGAAGAGAAGATGATTACATTTAGAAAATAGCAGTAAGAGAAATAGCTGACTTCTTGTAAACCAAAAAGTATTTTCAATCAACTTTTACATTTGATTCGTTAATACAAAAAAAAATTGCATTTATTTTAATTGTATTTATTTATAGAAAGTAATGTAGACACAGCCCAAACTGGATGAAACTTTACATTGGGACTCTGTCTCCTCCCCTCGTCAGCCCCCTCCTCTCATAAAGTGAATTATGGGTTCAATATAAGCAGATGCTTTTTAAAGAAAGATGGCATCAACTTCATGTTATAGTATGTTCAGAAGACTGGTGGTATAGAGAACAAATTTTCAAATGCCTAAGTTATGCTTGAATTGTAATCTAAAAGATATTACCTTAATTTTTTTCAGTGAAGAAAGATGGAAAAACCTTGAAAGCAATGAAACTTCATACAGAGAAATGGTAGAGCTTAAAATCAGTGACGGCTGGGCTCGGTGGCTCAGCCCGTCATCCCAGCACTTTGGGAGGCCGAGGTGAGTGGATTGCCTGAGCACTCGGGTTCGGGGCCCAGCCAGGCAAGCTGGTGAGACCTCGTCTCTACAATAAATCACAAAAACTAGCCAGGCATGGCAGCACACGCCTGTAGTTCCGGCTACTTGGAAGGCTGAGGCAGAAGGATTGCCAGAATCCAACGGGCTGATACTGGGGTGGCCCTGAGTGTGCCACTGCACTCCAGCCTGGGCGACGGAGTGAGACTCCAATAAAAAAAAAAAAAAGAATCAGTGACTATAGGTTTAGTTTGTTTTTTTTTAACTATAGGTTTTACCTTTTTTTTGACAGTTTTATATACTTCTTTTAGAATTTTGATGGAGTTTTGACATTACTGTTCTTTGGTGAAGTTAGCGTTGATACTCTGCCAATGAAAATATACTCTATTGGGGGGATTATTGAATTCTATGGTTTTTTGTATTGTGTTTTAAACATTAATTATAATAACAAATGTCAATGGCAACATTGTGCTATTCTTTTTTTCTTTTAAGTTCTGTTGCTTTCTAGAAGCACAAAGTGAAACAGTAAATTTCTGTTTTGATTTATTTTTTCTTTTTAATATACATTTGCAAAATAAGACACTCTTTACTCTGAGAAAGGAGAGAAGGTATGTTATTGTTTTATCTATGATGTATTAGAAGCTTTATGTGTTTTGATGGTGTGGACTATAATTTGAAGTATATGGTTTTCAAATCCACACTGTAACACATTTTGTTTCTGTGCTGTAGGAATAATGAAATGTTCTACCCTTCCTTTTCTTTAAACACAATGTCTTGTCTAGAGCTGTCTGCTTTATCAGTTATACTATATCTAATTATTAACCTAATTTTACACAGCATTTCAACTGGATCAATAATTAAAAGGACTACTTTTTAAAGAACTTTATTGTTAAATTTTATATTTTCATATTAAAAATCAAGTCTATAAAGGAACATGTAATTGCATAACTTGGGAAGACTTACTATCATGCTCCCAATACCCCCAAGCTTGTCTTGTATTTTGTAAATGAGATTTTATTTTCTATACAGGATATACAATTCACTGTATATTGGGATGAATTTTTGTGTCTCAGACTTTTCCCTTCTTTAATTATCTAGGTTATGAAAGCTAAAACCGGCACTCTTCCCCAAACAAAATAATCATTAGGGGGCCTAGAAAGAGACAGGTAAAGAGCAAACAAAAATGAATTACAGTATATAGATCAATTATTGATAGAAGGAACTGCAAACAGAAAAATAAAAAGTAAAATTGAGGACAAAGTTCACGAGAAACAAGCATGTCAAATCAGCTCTTAAATCTAGTGGTTGATTGCAAATATGGCTGCGAGGCGCCCACTAATCAAAACAAAGAGTTAAGTAGGGTGATAGGATCCATTGTATTAAAATAAAACTCTAAGAAGAATACAGATCGTGGAACACCAGAATAGAAGGAAATACTGCCTAATGGTATGAAGGAAGAAGACACTGCCATCTAGTAACTGGTGTCATAGAACAAAGGACCTTGATCTTCCCGAACAACAGAGGGATGTTTTTTCTGATATCCCTCAGGAAAGGACAATAGTATGTATTCAACGGCCAATGCATTAAAGACAATTTCATGAGGAGCCAAAATAATTAATCGGGCCCAAGAATATGTATTTCTCCCGGTCTAACTTAATCCAAAGATACATTTTTAAGCACCTAGAGAAATTGAAGCAGTAGATGCATCATGGATAATCTTCAAATAAATCATTTTTAAAGCTTATTTTTATCATTAATATTATTTTAGTTGATTGACAAAACATTCTCAAATCAGGTTATATGTTCTGATTAAAACATGGAAGAGGAGAACCTTTATTCCCAAATAGAAGCAAATCCATACACTTTGCCTACCCATTGGTGGATAATAGAGTTAGAACCAATTTGTGAAATAAGGGGTTTCTATTTGTCAGAATCAGATAGTAGACTGTGCTGCAAGATAAAGAAAACCTAAATCTCAGTGGGTCGACACAATGAGAATTTTTTTTCAATTGTTCATAATTTTGTGTATTTACTTTTCTTATTTTAAAGATGTGGGGTACAATTCAGAATTGAGTATATAGGTGGTCATCTTACAAGTAAAGTTTGGGCCTCCCTTTGGTCCCCGCTTTGATGTTATGTGCCCCTCCTCTTCCCCCACTCCCCGGCAGTATCCCGCTACTGCCAATCCCTTTCTCATAGTATTATGGTCAGTGTTCAGGGTCTGCTTATGAGTGAGAACATGTGGTACTCAGTTCTTTGTTTCTGTAATAGATCACTGGGTATGACAGACTCTAAATCCATCCATGTTGCTGCAAAGCCCATATGTTTGTCGTTTTTTATGACTGTGTATTATTCCATCGTGTATATGTGCCACATTTTTTTATCCAGTCCACTTTCCATGAGCAGCACCATTGGTTCCATGTTTTTCTATTGTGAAAAGTGCTGCAATAACATGCGTGTGCAGGTATCTTTTTTGTAGAGTGATTTAAGCTCTTATAGGTATAGTCCCAGTAGGGGAAATGCTGGTCATATGGAAGGTCAATTTCTGGTTCTTTCAGAAATCGCCACACTGTTTTCCAGAGAGGTTGAACTAGTTTGCATTCCTACCCGCCATCATTAAAAAAAAACAAAAAATGACAGACGCTGGTGAGGATGCCGAGAAAAGGGAACGTTTCTACACTGCTGGTAGGAGAATTTCTTTCACTGCCAGCCTGGAAGCTTTCCTTTCATTCTTCCAAACCACGTGGCGCCTAGGTCATATGGAAGTCATGGTTTTTCTGGACAGTATGGGAGAGGAAGTGAAGTCTGAACGATTCTGGAGAATCGCTTTAATATGTTGCCTGACGTTCCTAACATGACTGACATCACTCTTGCTCACATTTTGCTTGCCAGTTCTAATGGAAATGCAAAGAAGGCTAGGAAATGTAATCTTCCAGCAGACTTAGAAAGTGGAAGCAGTGTGGGGAAAATGATGTGTTTTCTTTGTCATTGTCCTTAACAAAAAAATGTGCCTGAACTGATTTTTAACTCACTACTAAACATTAAGACTACTAAAACACTTTTTCTATACGCATGGCTACAATAATTTTTTCAAGTGTAACAGAAAAATAGATTAAGTATCATCACAGTAAACCCTCCATAATAGGATATGTAATTTGTCTAGTAAATTTAGGTAGTGCAAGTCACTAATCTTAATGCATTACTGAAAATAAAGCACATTGTTATAAATTATGTCATTTGGCTTTCTACATAAAATGAGATACATAATATGTAAGTTTTGTACTTCAAGCCACCCTTATAAAGCTTATATTAGTGACTAAAGCAGCTATTAAATAACACCAGCCTTATGTAATAAGATTCAGATCTTCCCATTTTCTACGTGTTTTGCTACAGAACAGAATTTATATCAAGAGCATAGATGTCAAAAAAACTATTGATAATGGTCTAGTAGGCAATTGTGTTTCTTTTAATACAAAATCATTGCATCAAATAATGAATAACATGAAATCTCCAGAAAAGCATAAGTGATAACTGGTTTATCAATAAGGAACATTTTTCACTGCTGAAATGTCCTATAATTTCTTGGGATCATTGTGATCACAGAGCTTACTATTGGCTACAGATAAAATGGTTATTCTACTTTAACTAATTAACTAAATAATTTAATTTCTTTGTGTTTGGTCATGAACATCATGGTAGGAAACCTGAAAATCATTTTTTTAAAAAAATGAAGTTTCTCTATAATGCCCAACATCAGAGACAACTCTAGAATTTTGTTTTTTCTCATAATTAATTTAAAGTTTATATATTGACTATCTATATTAATAATGGCTCCTAATTTTTAGCTTAATACTCTAACAAAGAATTTTCCATTTCATTGACATAGTTATGTAAATATTATTTCCATAGCTATATAAAAACCATCATATGATTGCATCACAATTTTCTTAACCAGTATCTTAATATTAAACATTATTGGATATTAGAACATTTTTCTACAATTATTACGAATCTGAACTAATGATATTTAATCATGGTATTCTTACAAGAGTTCCTGGAAGGAAAATTCTGGGTCCAAGTGTATGAGCATTTTGAAAGCTTGAAATACATATTGCAAAGTTGCTTTTTATTTCTGTTTTTCCCTCTTTCTGGAACTTCTGAATGTGCTGTTGTTATTGTTTTTGTTGTTCTTGAAAAGTAGGAAAATCTTAAACTGCTTTAAAATATCTTTTCTGTCCTTTACTTAGAACATTCAGTGTCCGGCAGTTTATAAAATAATTTTGTATATCATCTACCTCGCTCCATAAACATGCTTTGCAAGATTAGAATGATGTTACTCTCATTTCCACAAGGGAAAGAAGAGAGATGTTAGATTTCTTGCTTCTGGTTCTAAGACTAATAAACAACATAGTCAGAATTTGGATATGTCTCCTACCTCCTGCTCCAGGGATTTTTCTATTACTATAGGCCTGCAAGATACAGTAATTCATGGGAAATCACACTGTTTATCTTCTGTAATAAAATGCAGCAACACGGGTCCTCACTTTCAAGAGGGAAAGCCACATTATGTCAGACCTGATTTAAATGGAACAAAAATTACTTGACTTGCAAGGTAATAAGAATATGTGTACCCTTTTATAGTGTCCTTCTGTCTTTAAAAGCTAAACTACATCAGCTTGCTTTTTTTCTTAGCACAATATCTGTGATTCCTGAGCAAAACTTGGAATCAAAAACTTTTAAAAATCGAGTGCTTATTTTTTCCATGTTCTGGAGATTTTCTTTGAATTATGAAAAGAAAATCCTTCTAATGTATGTATAAACAAAACCTGCTTTTGTCACTAGCACTCTGTAGAAACCGAAGATGAACATTCAATTACTCTGAACACATGGCTACTTGCCAGTAATTATTCAATAAGATATTTAACCAAGTTTATCTAGAATATGGGGACCGTATATACACAGCTAAAGTGAAAGACACGGTTAAAGTAATTATCTGGCACATTCCCTCCGTGTAGACAGTCAGTCTGGCTCATTTGGAGTAAAGAATAATAACCCAGCACATTTTTTTTGCCAAAAGAAGTTATTTGGCAAATCACCTCAATGTGCTTCCACAGATGAACATTAAATGCCCAAGGAAAAAGAAAGCATGACTACCCTAGGTACTGGAAGCCTGAAAACAGGATAGCCTACAAGGAGCTCTAGAAGAGAATGGGCTGGAATCAGGAAAATTGCCTTTGCATTCTGTAATCCTTTCTGGAGCTTGTGAATTAAGATTCTAGAACCTCTTCATCTTCTCTTATTACTTCACTAATTCTTCCATGAAACTTCTGGCCTTTTCTTCAGTGTCTTTTTCTCTGGCATAGGAAAACCTGACTTCTCTATTAGGCAGTAGTCCCCCTCATCCAAAACCCCAAGTGGATGTTTGAAACTGAAGATAGTTTCAAGCATACAGGCACTACACACAGACTGTCCTTGCCCCATGATGTTCTGACTTAATGATTCTTCCACTTTACCATGTGCATTCAATGTGCATTCAGTAGAAACCGTTAAGTGCCCATATGACCAAACCGTATTTGTCTCTGAGTACAGTATTAATACAGTATTAATAAATCACATGAGATAGTCAACATTTTCTCACAAAATAGTCTTTGTGTTAGATGACTTTGCCCAATTGTAAGCTAATGCAAGTGTTTTGAGCATGTTTAAAGTAGGCTAGGTTAATCTATGATGTTCGGTAGCTTAGGTGCATTAAATGCACTTTTGACTTAATATTTTCAACTGATAATGGATATATTTAGACACGACCCCATCATAAATCAAGGGGTACCTGTATACTGTGTGTTTTTGGTCTGATAACAGAGATTCTACTAAGTGACAACTAGAAGGTAGCCTATCCCTGTGGATAAGCTGGACAATGAAATGATTCATGTCCTGGGTTAGATGGAGTGGAACGAAGTGAGGGCACATCACACTACTCAGAATGACGTGCAATTTAAAACTTATGACTTGTTTATTCTTGGAATTTTCCCTTTAGTATTGTTGGACCCTGGTTGACCATGGGTAAATGAAACCACAGAAAGCAAACTGAGGATAGCAGGAGACTACTATAATTCAAGAGCTATAGTTTATCTGATGATTAATCCGATACAGTATATGATCTCAACTTAAAATTTTCTTTTGTGCTGGGCGTGGGGGTGGGAGAAAAAAGAGACTTCAACTGAGAAGTACCAGGCTTTTTTTGCTGTTCACAAGAATGATACAGTTCTCAGCACCCACTGCAGACAATTAATGCCCTTCTTAGTTTGTTTTACCCTGTGCTCCAATTTCCTTGTGATGTTTTTGAATGAAGCAACATTGACTTATTATCATATAAGTGTTCTCGTCTATGGATAGATGTGTTATTAATTCTAAATGCTAGATTTTTCCATTCTAATACAAAATGGAAATAATGAGTATTCTCTTTTCTCTTTTTTTTACTGACATAATATTTCTGAAAAAAATAAATAAATTAGATTTTCCTTGGAAGCTTATTCTGGTACAGCAGACTGATCAACAGAACACATTCTGGTGGTCATTTCTCCAATCTCATATCTTTCCTCCACTGTTTTCCAGCTCTATGGCTTTACTTACCTCGATCTCTATTACCACGTTTTCACAAGAAAGGTATTAACAGGCTCTAACATACAGGAACTCTATGAAGAATACATAAGATGATTATGCAAAAGCTTAGCATTGAGCCAGATGCACAGAAATATGTTGCTATGTATTAACAATGGGAGACGGTAGCATGTCAAACATATACGCTCTCTTCATATTTATTGTGGAATGTTAGGTAAATTAATACTTAATGTTGGCTGGCCTAGCTTTCCTTATCTGTAAACTAGTGATGTAGTACTGATCTCATAGGTCATTAGGTGTTATGAGAAATAACTGTGTCATTTCATGTAAAGTCTGATTTTATGTGTGTGTGTGTGTAAACACATTAGCTACTACAAATGTTATTTATCCATTCATAATAAAAAAAATTTCCAAGATAAATGGAAACTAGATATAAAAACAAGTTCTATGTTAAAAAGGCATGTTTAATAGTAAATTGTTTACTTAAAGTGATGTATTTGAATATATAGCAAAATAAAATGTAAATATCTCTCATCAAAGTAAACATTATCACCAAATATACTGTCAGTCTCTCCTCTAGGGTGAAATGTAAAGCACTGTAAGTGAGATTCAAACTCAATCTCTGCATTCGGCTTCCAGAAGCCAATCTTAGGTTTGGGTCATAAAATAGATTTAGAAACACACTAACGCCCACTTTTGTCATTTGCATCAAGGATATTTACCCAAAGTTTTATGAAAGCTTACTACACATGGAGTCCTTTTTTACAAAATAATTTGTTTGGTGTTATTTTTTAATCACCGTGGACATGTTGCCTCCTGATTGGACCCATACTGATATGCCTATCTTTTGAGATTCCAATGAAGCAGACTGGAACACTATTTCTCTTGAGGAGGAATTCCTAATATTGTTTCTAGTCCCTAAGCAGAATCAGGGATTGCAGCACACTTTTCATTTCTTTAGTCCCTACAAATTCTTGGATCCAGGTTCTGCTGCCTTGATTCAGTTCATGGATGGCTTGCCACTTCGGTGGTGGCCAGATGTTATTGTCTCGTCTCTCATCTCCAAGCCCTCTTTTTAATATTCTGCCCTGAGATGCTTTGCAGACCACGTTTATACTTTGCCATCTGCCTCACAGCTACACATGATGCAGTAGATGACACCAAGAGAGGTTGGGAGCCCAGGGGAGAAGTGGGGGACTCACCGCTTTCTATTTGTTTCTTGTTGTCCAAAGTACCACTACAGCTACAGACCTTTACACGGGCAGCAACATCTGCTCCCGGTTCACAGCTTCATAGCTTGTGGAGGCTAGTGTCCCCCATCATCTGGAACTCCAAGAATCAGCTCACAAAGCTCCCTCTCAGGTAGCTTCTCAGAAGTCTGAGTATGGCTTTCCATGTCAGAAGCTCTCTCCCATGAATCCCAGAGGTCCTAGACACCAGCAGTGTCCTTTCCCCCTTGGTTTGGGGCCCAGCGGCACAGCCCTCTCCTCTAAGGTTCTAGTGCATGAGAATGTTTAACAACTTATCTTTGTTCTGCACCTTGGCCAAATGGCCTTCACATTTCTCTCCCGTTGACAAAATGTTGGATGCATTTCATCCTGAGGTTAGGCATGTTTCATCCTGACATTAAGCCTCTGACATCCCTTTTTCTGGAGCATTTATTTTAGAACACTAGCAATTTTAAATTTTCTCACAGACCCGCCTGGGCAACTTGGTGAGACCTCATCTCTACAATAAATCAAAAATTAGCCGGGTGTGGTAGCATGCACCTGTGGTTCCAGCTACTTGGAAGGCTGAGGCGTAAGGATCGCTGGAGCCCAGCAGGTTGAGGCTGCGGTGGCCGGGAGCAGCCTCTGCACTCCAGCGGGACACTCCAGCCGGGCAACAGAGTGAGACTCCAACTCAAAAAAATAAAAATAAAAATAAAATAAAAAATAAAATAAAAAGCAACAATTGCCGGGCTCGTGGCTCAGCCTGTAATCCCCCAGCACTTTAGGAGGCTGAGGCGAGTGGATTGCCTGAGCCTGCGGGTTCGAGACCCGCCCGGGCAACTTGGCGAGACCTCGTCTCTACAATAAATCAAAAACTAGCCGGGCGTGGTAGCACGTGCCTGTAGTTCTAGCTACTTGGAAGGCTGAGGTGGAAGGATTGCCTGAGCCCAGCAGATTGAGTTTGCAGTGGCAGGGAGCATGCCACTACACTCCAGTCTGGGCAACAGAATGAGACTCCAACTCAAAAAAAAAAAAAAAAAAAGGCAACAATTAGCAAACTCAGATGCCCTAAAGATTGCCCAACCTCCCTGCCTGGTACTTTTCTACTAGTTTACCCCAGAGCTTAAAAACCCTCCCACCGGGTTTGAGACCCACCTGGGCAACTTGGCGAGACCTCATCTCTACAGTAAATCAAAAAATCAGCCGGGCGTGGTAGCGTGCGCCTGTAGTTCCAGCTACTCGGAAGGCTGAGGCGGAAGGATCGCCGGAGCCCAGCAGGTTGAGGCTGCGGTGGCCGGGAGCGGCCACTGCACTCCAGTCTGGGTGACAGAGTGAGACTCCAACTCA
>CAUYQG010090447.1:0-13419 GCA_963574415.1 Tarsius wallacei | reverse complement strand
GAAGGGGGCTTAAAAAGACATCTACAATGTCAAAAATTAGGCTAAACATGTACTCAGCCTTTGCACAGTTAAAAAGTTCCCTTCCTGGAAACTGGCAACAGCACCTGCTGGCTAGGTTAAACTGTTTAACAGCTTTTTTTCTCTTCTGTGAACCCTGCTAGCACTGCTTGAAAGGTACCTAGGCCTCCAGGATGTTGCGGTTTGGTCCACCTGGAAAGTCCCAATGTGGTTTTCCCTCTTTTAAGCAAGCCTCTATAGCTAACGGGCGCCTCTTGCTGTGAGATGAGTTTCTTACAAGATGCATATAGTTGAGATTTTTTTAACCCATTCAGTCAGTCTATACCTTTTTGATGGAGAGCTTAATCTTAATTTGTTTATGTTCAAGATTATTATTGATATGTGAGGGCTTATTCCTGTCATTTTATTAACTGACTTTTGGTTGCTTTGTATAGCTTTTAAAAATTTCTCTCTTATTACATAACATGGTAGTTTGTTGGTTTTCTGTATAGTAACATTTATTTTTTTTCTTTAATTGAGTGTTTGATCTTCCAATTGGTTTTATAGTTGTGTGTTTTTCATGACTGTTTTATGCACACATATGTACTTATATTACATTAGTATTACATTATATTATTAGTAGCTTCTATTGCATTATTTTCTTAAGCATTTTTGTACAGCCAATCTAAAGATGATGAGTTTTCTCAGCTTTACTTATCTGGGAAAGACATTATGACTCCTTAATTTATGAAGAATAACTTTGCTGGTTATAGTAATCACTGGCTGTCAGTAATTTTTCTTTCAATCCTTTGGTTATACCATACCATTCTCTCCTGGTCTGTAAGGTTTCTGCTAATAAATCTGCCCTTGTTTTGATGAGTGTCCCTTTATAAGTGACTAGATACTCTTCTTGCTGTTTTTTGAATTCTCTTTGACTTTTTCCTTTTTTTTCTTTTTTTAAGGCAGTTTCTCTGTCACCAAAGCTAGAGTGCAGTGGTGCAATCATTGCTCACCACAGCCTCAACCTCCTGGACTCAGGTGATCTTACTCCCTCAGCTTCCTAAGTAGCTCAGACTACAGGCTTGTGCCACTGTTCTCTGCTAATATTTTTATTTTTGGTAGAGATGAGGTCTCACTATGTTGTCAAGGCTGATCTTGGACTCCTGGACTCAAGTGATCACTCCCAAAGTACTGGGATTACAGGTGGGAGCCACCGCACCTGGCCTGTCTTTGGCTCTTGACAGTTTGACTATCAAACTGTGCTGTGGAGAGGTATTTTTTGCATTGTATCTGTTTGGGAATCTCTAAGCTTCCTGTGTCAGGATGTCTGAATCTCTTGCT
The DNA here is from genome assembly GCA_963574415.1 of Tarsius wallacei. Classification (NCBI taxonomy): domain Eukaryota; kingdom Metazoa; phylum Chordata; class Mammalia; order Primates; family Tarsiidae; genus Tarsius; species Tarsius wallacei. Next base: position 12,081 of record CAUYQG010090447.1, on the reverse strand, counting down.
AGATGGGATGTTTGCAGCTATTTTTTTAAAAATCGATTTTCTAACCCCCTCATTTTCCCTTTTCTTCTTGAACAACAAAAATTGGAATATTTGGTCACTTTACTGTGTCTTAATATCATCATTTTGAATTCCTTTTCTGAGATATCATAAATTTATTCATTGTATTCTGTTGCTGGATACTTACTGAGTTCCTTTGGAGGTGTCATGTCATAGTTCTTACGTTATTACATTTATAGCTGCACATCTGGTGTAATTGTTGTTCCATCCAACTTTTAAATGTGTTTTAATAGTAGAGTACTTTTTCCTGAAGATATATCCATGATCTTGGTTGGTTAAAGCACATCATCATTAATTTTGGGCACACACAACAGTGTAGCCTTCATATAATTTCTTTGGCTATAAACAACACCAGTAGTGTCTGTGGTTTCCTACGTGGCTTAGTGTGTGGGTGTTAGTGAATGCTGTGATGATGTTTTGCTTGGGACAAAGAAATCAGGTGGGTCAGTCAGTCCTCAGGTACTAATAGTGGCAGCTACAGGCTAAGCATACCTGTCTGGACTCCAACATGGCATATGCTGGAACTAGTGTTAGTTGGCTCAGGAAGATCAAATCTTGAACTTCCGGGTAGCTTTTCTATGTGTTGGCAGTGAATGTTAGTCTGGGAAGGTATGTCCAGTTACAGTGAATGTGGCATAAGTGATGGCAATAGTAGTGGCAGGACAATTTTGTTGTGCCCAAGTTGTCTTGGGCATCAAAACATCAACAGTGAGCATCAACAGTGGTGTTGATGACTGTGACAAGCTGGGTGTGCCAGTCCCCAAACCCACAAGCAGCACATGTGGGTAGGTGCCAGCTGCAGTTGTAGTGGCAGATTGTATGGGTTCATCCTCTGGTATCCAGGAGGAGTACCCAGGTGCCAATTGTGGTGGATGTGCCAAGATGATGTGCTTGGACACTGGGTGGGGTGAAGCCAGGCTGGGTAGACCTGTACTCAGACCCCCGGGTAGTGTGTACAGGTACTGGATGTGGTAGGCAAGGGTGGATTTGTCCCCAAAGGCTGGCAAAATTCTCAGGTGAAGGTGGAAGTGATTGTGCTGTGACTCTGCTGTTGGATAGGGCACTGTTGTTTTCAGTGGTAGTAGCTGTAAGTCGGCAGCTAGACAGCATATATTTCAGCTCCAAGTGGTGGCTATAAACAGTAGCCTTTCCTTTGGGTGCTTTTAAATGCATGGTGGCCCTGCTACTGGGGGGCGGTGAGGGGGCGTCAAGAGGTTTTTACCAATGGCTCATACTTTGGCTCTGGTGGCAGTGGCCTGCAATAGTGACCAGTTCCAAGCAGGGGATGTCATTGGGTGGGGATTCAGGGATGTGGAGATGCAGGTATGTTGGGACCCAGGTCAGGATGCAGTCTGGTGGGGCTGGGCTCTCAAAATGGTACCTTGTTGTAGCTGCTTAGGACTCAGGATGTTTTGGAGACTCAGCATAAGCACCGTCTCTGGAGCAATGTCATTGTGTAGTCTCCAGGTAGCTCAATATGTTAACTTCAGGGTCCAGAGTCCGTATGAGTTGAGGGGCTCTCCTGTGGCTAGGATAACAGGAGTTTGCTGTTGAAATGTGGAATACTAGGGATCACTTACTCTTTCCCCACATTGGGAAGGCTCTCAAGGCTCCTAACCTTTCCCAGCCTAACAGGCTGCCTCCCTGTCCTCTCTTTCCTTGCCTTAGGTGTTTCCTGTCACTTTTCTGTTGAATTTCAGTGTTCTCAGGTGATCTATTAGAGATGTGTTCATTTACTGGCTACTTTGGTTCTTCTTTGTGAAGAAGGTGAGTACTAGGTACTAGGTCAGTCATCTGATTAGTATTTTTAGATAAATAGTATAGCATGTTAAATATAGCTATCAATTGAGTACTGTACATTTCAATATCCCTGAGAGAGTACATTTTTAATGCTCTCATCACGAAAAATGTTAAATATTTTAGGTAATACTCTGCTAATTAGTATATTTAATCATTCTACATTGTATTCAAAAAGCATATCATCACTTGGAAGCCCATAACTATCTACAACTGCAATTTGTTAATATATAATAAAAATGTTCTTAATGAATTTGAATGAATAGTTGGGATAAACAGATATGTATGTGATTATTATTATTATTTTTTGAGTTGGAGTTTCACTCTGTCGCCCAGACTGGAGTGCCATGGCATGCTCCTGGCCACCGCAGCCTCGACCTGTTGGGCTCCAGCGATCCTTCTGCCTCAGCCTTCCAAGTAGCCGGAACTACAGGTGTGCACTACCATGCCCAGCTAACTTTTTATTTATTGTAGAGACGAGGTTTCGCCAAGTTGCCCCGGCTGAACTTGAACCCACGGGCTCTGGCAATCCACTTGCCTTGGCCTCCCAAAGTGCTGGGATTACAGGTTGAGCCACTGAGCCCAGCTGTATGTGATTAATTAATGCAAAATCAAGATAGAGTGATAAGTGGAACAAAGTGCAAAGAGAAATAGAAGAAAAAGTTATTAATTCCAAAATTTGGGAACAGGTAAGACTTTCTAGAGATGATGGCAACGCATTTGTGTCTTTAAATATGACTTGAAGTTTAAGCATCTGTGAGGACCACTAAGTAAGCATCGGGTATCTGTGTGCAAGTTCTAATCTTCAGCTACACCACAGTCACCAGTGACAGGAGCTACATATCAGTATCTTTTCATCTTTCACTGTTCATAGCCCAGGCCTTGTGTGTAGTTTGTACTTAGGGTGTTTTAGTTGGATTACTTTGATTAGAAATGATTTTGTTTAGCAATATTTCTTAGTTTCTTAAGAAAAAATTGGTAATAGTTTACTTTCTGACCTATTACTTAAAAATTTTGTATATATTTAGTGCAAACACTAGAAGGACTTGAGACAAATAAGTGCTGTATTTCCCTCAGAACAAAACGTCATCAGCAAAATGGAAAGTAAAAATCAAGTTAACACCATCCATTACCAAAAGTACCCCATTTGTGACATTTTCCTTACTATTTTTTAGACACTAAAATATTTGTGTTTTGAACCATAGGTTGTGTTAGGATGAGTGATTTGAAAGTTTAATCTCAAATTAATTCATCTTGATTGTCCAGTTCATGACTTAGGACCACATGAGCCTTTGTTCTCAAATACTTTTAACAGAAATACTATATTGCTCTAGAAAGAGATGTGTTCAGGAGAAATGTAATGTAGGTTCAGGATGACAGCCTCACACAGCCTCTGATTATTGTCCATATAGGGCAACGAACATCCCCAGTAATCTGTGAAATATGAAGAAGGTAAGCTTGCCACTTAGCCCTGGTGAGCTGGCCGGGCTCCAATTCAGGTAATTGCATCCTGTCTGCTCAAATTTCCTTTGCAATTTCAATCAGATATGGTATCCTCCTTAGCGTAGCTTCCCAGAATAATAGTTCAGGATTCCCTTACAGCTGCTAAACAGCTGTTGTGGTCAACTCAAGAGGTGACAATATTTCAGTAGTGGAAAAATGATTCCTTGTTATTCCTTTTTGCAATCACAGAGGCATTGTGAGGTTTAATAAATTAAAATATGTACTGCTTTCAAGGTGCAAGTTGTGGTAAAAATAACAGACATGAACTATTAAGTACTTTTAAAGAGATCCACACCTGATTCATTTAGAAGTGAAATCAGGGCATGAAATGTCCCTTACATTATGATATATTCTGTTTAATTTTAATAAGAAATTATTTAAAAGGGATATTGGTTGAATTTAGAATTATATAACTTGTCTCTTTTTGTCATTCTAAATGATATTCAGTGTCAATGAATCAACCTCCCACTTATAACTGAATTAATAAACTTTTCATTGATGGTTCTGCATTGCTAATTGCACATACTACAAAAGTGTTCACCCTTTTTTGTCCATCATTTTCTTAATTCTGCAAGATGACTTTCTATGCATACTCCCTACCAATGAAAATATGCTGCATAAAAATGATCCCAAAATGTAATAGATTAAAGCAATAATCATTTTATTACCTCTCATTATTTTATCAGTTAGGAGTTTGAGAAGATTTAGGAAATTCTTCTTCTCCACCTGATATGGACTGGGGTCACTTAGTTGTGTTCAGTTGGTGGCTGCACTTGGTTGAAGACTCCGATAGCTTTATTTACAACCCCAGTGCCTTTGCAGAGTTAGGTGAAAAGCTGGACTTAGCTGAATTCCTCTTCATTTGGTATCTGTGCCTCTTCATGTGGTCTCTCCAGGAGAATAGTCAAACTGTTACATGGAGACTCAGGACTCCAAGAGCCTAAGGTAGAAACTTCCAGTACTCTTAAATGGTGGCCCTGGAAAAGGCACAATGCTACCTTAACTTTGCTTTCTTGGTTAAAGTAGTCACAGTCCAGTCCATATTCAAGAGGAGGGAACAATATGTCAACCTCTTAATGACCAACATCCCAATGAATTATAGTCATTTTTAATCCACCACACTGACCACATTACTACTGTTATTAGCCATGGTGGTTTCAAATAAATCTGAGCTTTCTACAAGGGATATCTCTGCAATTAAATATCCAAACATAGAGAGTCAGTACCAACATTTTTAGATGACATTGTCCTAAAATACCATTGGAAATACAATAAAAAAAAATATTTCTCCAACATTATCACCAAAATGATAAAATATGCTAACCACAATAATTCTTGTTTCTGCTCTTTAAACAATACAATACCATTTCCTTGAGCTATTATTTTAAATGAAATTGCAAATAGTTTTAATTATTTCAAGAGGCTTTATACCTGAATACTCAAAAAAGACTTTCAGTAGAGATAGATCAGGTATTCTTACCATTCTGCTGTTGATGAACTTGAAATAGAGAGAAGTGGGCAATTTGCTAGTCTCCAGATAATAAGTGAAGAGTCGCTCATTGATGGCCACTCCTTTCAGGATTCCATGTGCTTTACTCCACATGCTTTTTCTCCATTAAGACTTCACTCACAATCTGGACATATTTGATGAGGGTTCTAGTCTTCCAACCTCACTTCAATGAAGATGTTTCTGCAAGAGGGCAAAACAGTTCTCAAGCTAAATTTTCACTGAGAGATGTCTATGTTCTAACTACTGCTGTTATGCCTACTCTATTTATTTACCTGAGCATTGTGTAGGAGAATTTTGCATTGTTGAATAATGTTTGGTTTGCACTGTTTAGCAACATCACAGCCAAAGATGTAAGATCATTTCAGTTTTCTAGATTTTCTCTTACTATAGCAAAATTCATTGTCTGTGTTTTTCTTGTCCCTTTTCTCTAATTTTTCATATACTTCTCAATCTTGAAGGCTCAACTCAGTTATCCCAACTTCTATGAAATACTTCTCTCACTATCTTAGTCTGCATTTCACTCTTACCCATGAACTCAAAGAATTTTACAGTCTGGATCATACATTATCAGAAATCAATCATATTCATTCTTCCACCCAGCAAAATGTTTTAGGTACCACCCCATGTATAGTTCTAGGTTATAAATCATCCTGCTGATATAAAACAAATCACATTGTGATCCTGTTCCAAAGAGTTAACAGCATTTCAGAGTAAATTCACTGAGAAATCACTACACACTAAGCATTGTGGACTTTATATACTAGGACTTCACATACTTAATCTCATTGACACCTCACAACAATCTCAGAGGGCTTTATATATGGTGAAACTGGAGTCTGCAAGGTCAAATTCTTTGTCCAAGGTCAATCACTAGTAAGTGGCAGAGAAGGGACTTCAGCCCAGAACTGTGCAACTCTAGAAACAAAGTGCTTGGCCATTAGGCTGTAATATCTTTGGATAATTGTATTATATGCATGCACTTCCATGTATGTGTATATGTCCAGATACAATCATTCAGAGAATTGTATGGCAACATTTATACTTGCAAAGTCATGTGTAGCATAGGAAAGGGACTGTAAAATATTAACAATAATAGTAACTGACATCCTAATACTCTCTCTCTTTTATTGGACCTCCACATACATTATCCATCAAATTTTAAATAGGTTATAGACTCCACAAGGCTGAGAATCATAAGCAAAGTACTGAGAACATAGTTTCTATTCAATATGTTTGATTAATTTACTAATTAGTCTATAAGCTGGCATCCTCCCTCTTTTCTCAGAGCCATTCTCCAAGGTGACTCTCTTCATGGTTATCAAAGCAAAATAATGATCACAAAAATAATACTTTTAAATAAATACATTATTATTAACATTCAATATAATTTAAATACAATCACAAAGATATATATTATTATTCTCAGTTGGTATATACAGAAACTGGGGAAGAGAAAGTCAATTGTTCAGTCTTCAATATCCATTAGGGATGGATCTGGGATTCAAATGCAGGCATGATGACTCTTAAGCCTGTGTATGGTTAATTACCAACCTTTCAAATCTAGATTCTCTTGTCTTGGTTCCTATGCTTCTATGAGACAAGGTATCCTCCACTAAGGGACCCCAGAAAGAAAAGTTATATATATAGTATTTTTGGACACCCTAATCTAAATAGAGATATTTGGCAAAGCATACTCAGATTTGGGATATCACTTAATGACTGTCTAAGTATAAATCATGAGTTTAAATTAGACTGTGTTCTCTTGAATATAACATGCCAGAATGGCAAAAAGAGAACTTGAAAATGAGCGGGTGGAAAAAGTCCAAACTCTCTAATCCCAAATAAGACTCAATTTCTAAATCCCCACAGGTTTTCTTTCTCCTAGCAGCTGGCTGCCAGAAACAGAGTGAGTTCACCACAGTCTTGCACAAGATTTTATGGGGTAATTTAAAAGTGTGCTGAGAATTTGGCCCAGGACTTGGTTCTGTTTTTGCTCTGCAGATTTTATGTTGGTGGAAGCAGTTCAGGCAATCCATCATTTGTGCTTGGCAATGCCAGTGACACAAGTCAGTTCTTGGAATGCGGTAAGGGACAATGGTACCAAGTGAAGAGACCAAATTTGGCAGTAGCTTATAGAAACTTTCGGGACCCTTTGGCTATGGCTAGTATTCCTCTCAGAAAACCATTAATGGTAAGTGACAGGGGAAAATGGGACTTCCATTCCCTCATTCTGTCCAGACTTTTCTTCTTCTTTTTTTTTTTTTGAATTTTTTGGCTTATTTTTCTATGCCTATATCCAGATTCACTTTTATAAGAATGTTTCATATGATATTACTAATCTGATATAAGTGAAAATTGTATATTTAGAGTGTATGAATGCTACAAGTGAAAAGGATCATCTTTTCAAATGTTGGAGAGCAATTTATATTTCCTTTTCTGCAAATTGTCTGTTCATTCTATTAAGCAAAGATTCCCAAACTTCTGTGATGGGTTAGGAAACAGATATCCTTATATGATGATCATGGAATTATAACTTGAACAGCAATTTTTCAATATCTACTAAAATTTTTAAATGGCAAATTCCTAACAATTCCATTCCTCTATGTTTATCCCACAGGCACACTCACATATGTGCTACACGACATACTTATAAGACCTTCATTGCAGTACTTTAGATTAAAACTTAGGATAGAAAATATAAATATTTATTAATAGATACCTGGTTAAATAAACAATGGGAGGAAAATCCACTTTCAGCCATGATGGAGTAACTGATACAAACTGGTTCTCCGATCATATTCACCTATATGATTGGACAAAATACATGAGGCAATATTCAGTGTTGGACAATAGACAGCATAAGATTGCGATCCCAAGAATAGGAAAACTAAAGATATGAGGCCCGGTCTTCTACCTGGGGATAATCTCCTGACCACAGGACAAAGAGGCCATGACAGCCCTGCTGAGTTGAAGAGGCAGAATTTAGAATTTGGGGCAGCTGAAATGGCTGGAATCTACAGCATGGAGTATCAAAGGCAAAAGGGGAACTGTATTCAGAGATGGCCCCAAGAATCTACACGAAAGCTACATATATAATTGTACTGGCAAAGAACAACTGAGAATTGAAATTGAAATTAAAATTGAAAAATCAGTACCATTAACAAAAGTAAAGAAAAATGTAGATATAAAAGTTTCAAATATGTATAGTGTTTTTATACTGAAAACTACAAAAAATTGTTTAAACAAGTCAAAGAAAACTTTAAAAAATACATACCACATTAACGGATTAGAAGATTAATCTTATTAAGATGTCAATTCTATCATTTGTAAATTAATAGATCTAATGCAAATCCAGTCATGGGTTGTGAATATACTAAAATTTATATGGAAAAGCAAAGGAGCTAGAATAGTCCAAACATTTTTGTTAAAGAAAGATAAAGTTGAAAATCTCACACTGTCAGGTTTCAAGATTATTATAATGCTAAAGTAATTAAGAAATAGACTAAAATAACAGAATACCGTCCAGAAAGAGATCCACGCTTTTATGGTCAGTTGATTTTTGACAAAAGAGCTAAGACAATTTTAATTAAAATAGTAATAGTTTCAAAAAAAGATGCTGAAAGAGTTTGATATTCACACACACAAACAGAAAAGAAACAGAGTCTATATCTTAGCTTAGACAAAGATTTCTTAGCAATAAAAAGGAATGAGCCAAATAATATAATATAACCAAATGCAAACAAATATAGAGAGACAGAAACAGGTCCACAGGCTGCTTAGGGATGGGGTGGACAGAGAGATGGATTATAAATAGGCGTACGAAAACCCATGAAAATATTATCTTAATTACGATGGTTTCATAGGTGTATACATATGCTGAAACTTATTAAATTGTATACTTTTTATATATACAGCTTATTGTACTTCATTTATACCTCCATAAAGCAGTTTAAATAATTATATGGCTCACAAAGCACTTCTTCCAGTCAGAGAGGACTGGCTATGGTCCGATAGCTTGAATTCTCAGATGTCATGATTATCATAAAAGTCTGAAGGGCACACTTAAATAATTTAGATTCTGCCACAGAATGATCCAAGATGGTGTGCCTTCTCTGTTGTATATGACTTGAGGAAAACCAGCCTTCTGAAGACCTGTTTCGCTGTGGCTGACTGCCTTAACCTACCTTGTCATAAGTCACTGAGCTGTAATTAGTTTGTTGGCACCAGGCTTTGCAAAGCCAAGGGGAGTTCTCAGGTTCAAGACTTTTTGTTTGTCTGATTTTTGAGGATTCTGGAAGACTGTATATCTAGGTCCCTTCTGTTATCAAGCACTGCATTTGAGTGTGTTAGTAGTGGCCAATGAGACTAGCCATAGACAAATTTCAGGGACTCCCTTGGTTTAAAAGATAACATAAACCTCTGGAGGAATTGTCTAGGCCGCCTCAGTGTAGCAAGATGATTTTATCACATCTGGGACAGAAGAAAAATTGTTCTAATTACATCTTTTGAATGTTTTATTACAGGGCCCACTTAGGGGTCCTTCTATCTAGTGTTTCCGCCTTTTGCGGCTAGTATCCTAGCTCAGGGCTCCCATGAAACAATATCTGATATCCAGGCAGAAATCTAGGAACTGCCAATGCAGAGGAAAATCTGTCGTCTTCAGACAGAGGCACCCGCAGCACAGCAATGCATACTGGCATCCATCCTTCCTGCATTGTGCTCCAGCTCTGGCTTCGAAAACGGCCAGCTGCATAGACCTTGACTCTTTTTTCTACAGACAGAATCCATGTTGGTTTGGGTAACAAAAGAGGATCTGGTCTCTTTCCTCTCACTGGTGGTCAGATCAACAGTACTCAGATGAGTCCTCATATGACATCGCTTCTGTTAGCTTCAAGACATCTTCCTGCCAATCTTTGCGTTCCAGAAAAAGCATTTAATTTCATCTCTAGTAGGATAAGTCATTTAACCCCTCAATACCTCATTTTCAAATTATTCATACATCTATTTATTCAATAAATAATTAATACATACCTACAATGTACATGTCACTCATGCATCATTAGTAGGAATCAAGATTAAAAGTTATATCTGTTGGAAACTGGAAAAATTATTTTATCCCCACATCATTAATAATATAAACTATCTTTTTATGAACAATTATTAAGTCACAGCTGTATTACATACATTATTCCTTTCCTTACAATATGTTAGATATAATAAGCATTTTATAGTTGACAAAATAAAAGACAAACAACTAACTCAAAACCACAGGCTTAAAAAATGCCCAACCTGGAAGTTAACACAGATCTAGAAATATCTCACTTTCTACTCTATTGGGCACCTCAGTATATTAAAACTGTTTTAGTAATTTTAATTTGGTGATGCTTTCCTATGTTTTAATACTACAGCAAACATGTTCACATCAATTATCTCGGCACATTTTCTAGAGCATTACAATAGTAGGAGACATCTGGCTGCAAAAGATTTTGGTGAATTCCCACAGTCCAGTTTTCAGTTCTCAGCCTTTAGGTTCAGAAATCAATATTGTCCATCATCAGAAACTAATTTGCTAAATGCACAGGGACCTGATATATGAAAAAGAATTGTAATTCATCATTTAAAGGACAAAGTATGCTCAGAAATCAGAGTAAAAAATATTGGGCATAATGTTTCATCTATTCTACAAATATTTATTATGCACAATTTGCAGCATCATTCTAGGTGCTAGGAATAAGATCAGTAAGGTCCTTGCTATCATGGTGATTATGTTGTCAGGGCTACCATTCAGAATGCTAATTGGGAGGAGAATAGACATACAAGCCATGAGAAACTCAGCTTTGACTATGTAGTGTTTGAGGTATCTATGGGTTAGTTAAGAGTACATTTTCAGGAAAGGCAGTGTGGATCAAACCAATTCTGAAGAGCCAATTGTTAAATTTTCATAGATTTTGTGAGGTGGATAACATCTAGTTAATAGCTGAAAATCATACATCTTAAGTATAGTTACACCATAGAAACTTACAAGCTTTAAATCAGGGTTTCTCTTCCCTTCTCCCACAAGACACAGTGGTTAATGATTTATGTAGCACATCATTGTGTAGAGGAGAAGAGGACTAGAAATGTAGACGAAGAGAAAGGTCTTGGCTTTCTTGGTCTCTAAAGTTTGTAGTTAGTTTAAGGATTATTAGAATACAGATGGTAGTCACAGTCTTGGGGGTGGACAAGCTAGCCTTGAGGAGAGTAATAAAAGTAAAGAATTGAGAAAAGAGCTTAAAAACAAACAAACTCCATGGCTACTTGAGGAGCAAAGGAGAAAAATAAAAAAAGGAGCCCTGAAAAATATTTGAATGTATCAGATTTAAAGTATCAAGAAGGAATTTTGCAAGAAATGTAATGAGAAATTTCCAGAAGGAAGTGTTCCACTTTGCTATGTTAACCTTTATTATTTTTTAAACATATTTTTCATTATAAAATTGTGGGGTGCAGTTAAGGGTTAGGTATACAAATGTGCATCTTTCAGACACCCTTGTTAATAAGGGGTGTCTCCCCATCCCCAGACAGATTTTGACTACCGTTAGTCCATTAAAAACAACTGTCTGAAGTTTTGAAAATGTTCAAGAATTTTGGTGGCTAAATGGGGTGGAGGGAAACATTGATAAACTTGTACAAAGCATTTCCCAAAAGTGATGGGGAATGAAATCAGACACAGAAAGGAGAAGTGCAAATGAGAAATGAAATAGATATTGCAACTGAGTGATCTATCACAGAAACAAAGAACTGAGTATCACATGTTCTCACTCAGAAGAAAACTTGAACAACTATCATAATACTATAATAAAGGGATTGGCAGTAGTGGGAAACTGTTAGGAGGGGAGGGGCATACCTCATCAACAAGGGTACCCGCATAATGAACATTTGTGTATCTAACTCTGAATTGTACTCCACATATTTAACATAAATTTTTTTTTAAAAAGAAATAGATATTATAAAGATACAGGACCAGATTTCTTTTGGAAAGTGTAGACTTGAATATTCCTTTTCTAGTCCTCACCCTTTGGATTCCCATTTTCTCCTCTTCATGTAGAATATACCCTTCTGTCAGTACATTCCTTCTCCACGTGGAGTAAAAGAAGTCAACAGCTTTGGCTCTACTGAACATCCATACTCTCCTGAGATTGATGACCCTCAAATCATTGAACCTGGAAGTTCATCTG